>CM077655.1:3071682-3111682 GCA_039707465.1 Rhabdophis nuchalis
CCCAAACCCCGAGAGACTTACTCCGAGACGGCTTTGGCTCCCCAGTCGAAGACGTTCCCTGCTAGGAGCCCCTTCACCAGAGCGAACTGCCTCTCCTCCCAGCCCAGGGAGTCCAGGGACTCGATCACCCCCTGGTAACACCGGAGGGCTATGCCGTTTTCCTTCTGCTTTATCTGAGAGAGAGAGAGAGAGGGAGAGGGAGAAAGAAAAAGAGAGGGGGGAAGGGAAAGAAAGAAAGATAAAAAGGAGGGGGAGAGGGAGGGGGGGTTAGTCTTCCCCAGTTGCAACCGAGTCTCTCTTGAGTTACAGGAGGCAGAATAAATGTATCCATCTTCCTTTCAAAAGGATCTTTCCTTCTCTTCCTTCCTTCCCATCTCTTCCTCCATCCCTCCTTTCTTCCTTTTTCCTATCTTCCTTCCCTTCCCATCCCTTCCTCCCTCTTTTTCTTTCTTTCTTTTTTCCTTCTTTCCCCATCTCTTCTTCCTTCCCTCCCTGATCTTCCTATCTTCCCATCTCTTCCTCCCTCCCTCCTTTCTTCCTTTTTTCTATCTTCCTTCCTTCCCATCCCTCCCTCCTTTTCTTTTTTCCCTTCTTTCCCCATCTCTTCTTCCTTCCCTCCCTGATCTTCCTATCTTCCCATCCTCCCTCCCTCCTTTCTTCCTTTTTTCTATCTTCCTTCCCTTCCCTTCCCATCCCTCCCTCCCTCCTTTTCTTTTTTCCCCCTTCTTTCCCCATCTCTTCTTCCTTCCCTCCCTGATCTTCCTATCTTCCCATCTCTTCCTCCCTCCCTCCTTTCTTCCTTTTTTCTATCTTCCTTCCCTTCCCATCCCTCCCTCCTTTTCTTTTTTCCCTTCTTTCCCCATCTCTTCTTCCTTCCCTCCCTGATCTTCCTATCTTCCCATCCTCCCTCCCTCCTTTCTTCCTTCCCTTCCCTTCCCATCCCTCCCTCCCTCGTTTTCTTTTCCCCCCCTTCTTTCCCCATCTCTTCTTCCTTCCCTCCCTGATCTTCCTATCTTCCCATCTCTTCCTCCCTCCCTCCTTTCTTCCTTTTTTCTATCTTCCTTCCCTTCCCATCCCTCCCTCCTTTTCTTTCTTTTTTTCCTTCTTTCCCCATCTCTTCTTCCTTCCTTCCCTGATCTTCCTATCTTCCCATCCTCCCTCCCTCCCTTCTTCCTTTTTTCTATCTTCCTTCCCTTCCCATCCCTCCTTCCCTCCTTTTCTTTCTTTCTTTTTCATTCTCTCCCTGATCTTTCTATCTTCCTTCCCATCTCTCTTCTTCCTCCCTCCCTCCTTTTCCTTCTTCCTTCCTTCTTCCTTTCTCCCTCCCTCCCTTCCCCAAGGGAATGGGATGGAGAAGCAAAACTGGGTCAGGGCTCAAAAGAGGTGGGACTGCCCTGCAGGGCAGCGAGGAAAAGGCCTCACCTTGGAGTAGGGATCGGGGAAGTTAAATTCATTCAAGCAGTGTTCCCTTGTATCCAGTAAACTTCTCACTGTTAGGGTGCCATATGCGCTGGGAAGGAAAAAGGAGGAGAAATAGTCAGTTATACTATTTGGGGGGACGGGACGGGAGGCGTTCACCAATGTTTAAAACTACCCCTGGCTTATTTATAGAAATTTTGCTCCCCCAATAACTCTGGGCATGATTTATATAGGAAGAGAAATGCTATTATATTAGTAACTTTGACTATCGTTAAGTGTTGTATCTTTTTATTCTCGATGAATGCATTTTATTATGTACACCAAAGACAAATTCCTTGTGTGTCCAATCCCACTTGGCCAAATAAAAGAATTCTATTCTATTCTATTTTTATTTACACAACAAGCCTGCCTTATTCTTCATAGGTTAGAGCACATTCTTGCTTTAAGGCACATGACCATGGGGATGCTGCAACGGTCGTTAAGCATGAAAAACGGTCCCGAGCCATTTGTCTTCGGTGCCGCTGCAAACTTTGAACAGTCGCTAAACGAACAGCCGTAGGTTAAGGACAACCCTGTATCTCAAAACTCTGGTTGCATTCAGAAATGCAATGGGTATTCTCCCCACCACCACCACCACCATGAGAAAGCCCCAGCCCCCAACTTACAACGGCTGCTGTCGGAGTGTTTGAGCTTCTCCCTGTACTTGTGTCGGAATTTGTCGGCTCGCTCGGCTGCGTCGACCGAATCGGGTTGGCTGGCTGCGGCACGCTTAGCGACCTGGCCGGGGAACGAGAGAGAAAAGGGGGCTAGAGGAGGAGAAAACTTTATGCAAGTGGCTGAATTGATTTCCAGATCCTTCCTCTAGTTTAACGGGTCACCCCTCCCATCCCCACCCCCCCAAAAACCCCCCTTTTTCTCAGTTCCTGATCCCCCCCCCCACTCAAACGCTCCGAGCTCTTTGTCTTGGGACAAACACGGCTGTCCCATGGTGGTTGCCCTGGTTTTGTCAGAACTGTTTAGCCATTTTTTCGTTTTTAGGTTTCAGGTCTGCCACGCTTTGTACTGTGGGAAAATGGGAGTTAGATGATAGGTAGCCATAACAACATCTTCTTAGAAAGCCAAGGTCATCTTTGTCTCGGCACCTGGCCAGAATTTCATGGGTGGAATCTGTCGACGTGGCAGTGGAAGATTGGACCGTGGGATTGGACTTGTGGGTGTTGGGGCAAGATCTTGAACTTTCAACGGGGTGGGGGAAACCGGGAAGCTTTCAGATCCGGGTTTCCCCAGATGGGCCAACATGGCTCTCTTCATCAATGGGAACTTTGAGGAATGCTTTTGCCTCGGACTCTGATTTTAATTTTGGGTGCTATCTGGAACCCTGACACCATCCTGGAACATGGCCCAGTCTACCCAATGCAAAGAGGAAATATGCCACACCCAGTGAGTAGCATTAAGATGGCCACGCCTACCCAATAAGCCACACCCACTCCCCCTGAGGTCAACCGCAGCCCTGATGTGACCCTCAATGAAATTCAGCTTGGCACCCCTGCTTTAACAGGATGTCTGCAAGGAATATCAATCCTTCTGTTCCCCACCGTCCTGTCAGAGCTGAAGAAGCTTCTTGGATGAGAAGCGAAACGTCTTCAAAAGAAAAAAAACAGAACCCAAGAAAGTCAGGTTGCTTTCTGAAAAAAATCACTTTGGGGACTCCAAGCACTTGCGTTCGGCTCCTTCCTGGGCTCGTGGGCCAGGGGTGGGTGGGTGGATCACCCCCAGCCTCACCGTAAACGGGTCCTTACCCCGTCCAAGGACTCCTCGAAGCCACGAGAGCCAATACTGACGGGCCAGGACGTCATCGGCCAGGTCCACAGTGTCGGCTACGTATGTGGAGGGATCCTGCAGCAAGGGCAGATTGACCAGCATTCGCTCCAGACGATCCATTTCCAACCATGTCGAACTGAGGGAAGTGGGGGGGAGGGGGGGGGAAGAGAGAACTAAGAGGAGGTTTTGACGTCTTGTTTGGGTCAGTTTGAAAACAATTAGGGAAAAAACAAAAAAACCCTTCAGGATTCCGGGATTTCCTTGCTCCGAAGGCAGATGTTTCCTGTCCAAATAGCAAGCGGGTCCCGGCAGACCAATTTCCATTGTCTTGTTAGAAAAAAGGCTCTGTCGGGACTCATCCTGCCTAGGACATCACCAAGCGGGGGGCTATATTTAGGCGAGTGGGACCCACGTGTGACCTTTTTTTTTTTTTACTAGGCCAGGAAGACTCACGGTGCCGCTGCGTTCCCGCTGCATGGGCAAAGGTCGGGCGACGTGCTCAACAGGCCCGAACTGCTGGCGTAGTTTTCTCCCCCAGCTGTATAAATTGGGATCTTGTTTGCAGGAAGCGGAAGAAGAGAGAAAGAGAGAGAGAGGGGAAAAAGATATATATATATATGTGTGTGAGAGATTGGGAAAAAGGGGCCCTTACTTTTTTTGGGGGGGGAATAAAAGGATGGGGCCCAGAAGAGAAAGGGGGCTGCCTACTTACTGTCTTGCTCTGCTCCTTTAAGAAAGCACCTATGGCTCCAAGGTAGCCTTCGTGCCTCAGAAACAGTGCCTGGACTTCGCCCTGCCATAATAACGAAACACGGTATTGGAAAGGAATTGTCTAAATATCTTTACAGAGGGCTACCCTCCAATTTTCACTTTGCTCTGCCTTCACCTCCCCTCCTCCCCCCCTTGCCAACCTGCTCCAAGGTTTCTGTTTTAATTCTTCCCGCTACCTTGGAGAAGAAGTTGATACTGTAGGTGATGGTACGCATGGTGACCGGGTGGCCGCGAATTGAAGAAGCCGCCGAAGTAGATTTTGTCCAGGTTGTGGAGTTTTGGCGTGCAGGCAAGCCAGCTGCCCGATGTCGTTGCTGATCATGTGCAGCAAACTCTTGGCCATGTCTTCCTTGGAAAAATCTGAGACGGGGCAAGAGGGGGGCGGGGATTAGATCAAGCACACACACACACGCCAAAGAATTGAGTCAATTAATAGGAAGGTTGCCGAATTTGATTCGGAATGAGATTCGGGGGGGAATAAAATCAAAGAAGGGGCAGTGAGATTTGGAGATCATCTGGAGACTCATCTGGAGAATGGAAGCAAAAATAAAGGCCCTTAAAATTAATGGGCAAAATTAAAAATTTAATTTTAACAGACTGAAGAATAAAACTCCTACCTTTATCGGCCGTGGCAGATTTCCCAAAGCTGCTGGCTATCAGGTTCCCGCTGAGCCCGAGGGTTTGGTACGCCCCGCCGTAGATGTCCTTCACCAGCATGTCCACGTTGGTGTGTTGGCCCTTCGAGGCGAGCTGCAGCAATTCATCGAACCTCTAAAAAAGGGGGAAACCCCAAAGGTCCGTCAGATGAACAGCCCTGAAGGATGGATATTCTGGTTTTCTATTCTTTTCGTGTCCTTCGTGAAATCAGTTCCGAGTGGCTTGGAACCGCTTGCCCTCCCTTAGAGAGAGAGAGAGAGAGAGAGAGAGAAAATCTCTTTGCCTCTAAAAAAAGTCTAGCCTGGGGAACCTTAAGACTTCTTTTTCCTGATGAGCTAGCTTTCTAAATGCAGGAGGAGAGCCGTTGGGGTGTGGAATTCTCTCAGCAATACGGAAGCAATTGGCTACCACATTCCTTCAGTTTCTCCTACACATCTTCTACATACACAGATAGATAGATAGATAGATAGATAGATAGATAGATAGATAGATAGATAGATAGATAGATAGATAGATAGATAGATAGATAGATAGATAGATAGATAGATAGACAGACAGACAGACAGACAGACAGACAGATGATAAGATGATGGATATAGATAATAGACAGACAAGACAGACAGATGTTTAACTTAAGAGCGTTTAACTTAAGATAGATAGATAGATAGATTTTATTTTTCTATACCGCGTCCTCTCCCCAGGGGGACTCGGAGCGGTGCACAGGGAAAATTAAAACAACATAAAATATATACATAAATAAATACAATAAAAACAGATTAAATCAACTGTCCCTGCACTAAAACCCCCATTTTTAAAATTAACATTCCCTAACCCCTGAGGTAGAGACTAACCTAGGCCGGCCAAGCAGAAAAAGTGAGTTTTTAATTTCTGACGGAAGGAGCGGAGGTCCGTAGTCGTTCTAATGTCGGGGGGAAGGTCGTTCCAGAGGGCTGGGCCCGCCACAGAGAAGGCCCTTCCCCTGGGCGTTGCCCGCTGACAAAGTCTAGTGGACGGCACCCGGAGAAGTCCCTCTCTGTGGGAGCGAATCGGCCGGGAAGATGTATGGGGCAGAATCCGATCCCGCAGATAGCTAGGTCCCGAGCCATGGAGCGCTTTAAAGATGAGAACTAGCACCTTGAAGCGCACCCGAAAGACGACAGGTAGCCAGTGCAGCTCGCGCAAGAGCGGTGTTACATGGGTATACCTTGCGGTACCCATTATTGCTCGCGCGGCTGCATTCTGGACCAGCTGAAGAGCAATCCATCACTCAAATTTATTATTCGAATTTATAAGCCGCACCCATCTCACCACATAGGGACTCGGGGCTTGAATTGCTAGGCAAAAATATTACCTTGGTTTTGGTAAGCAATGCTCCGAGGCCCCAGAAAGTCCCGCCTCCGATGGAACTTCCACCAATCCATTCAAATTTATCTTCCGTTTCCACCTATCAAAGACAAGGAACAGATTTGAGCCTAAATCTCACCGCTATTACATCCATAAGGACGTAAATGTGTCTTTATTGCAGCCTGGAGTTGAATGGGCAAGCAGATCTATTCTATTGCAGCACCCTCAGTCTGGGGAAGGCTCGGAGGAGGGCTCTGTGTCGGAGGCAGAGAGGGGGCCAAGGCCGTCTGACAGTTATCAGCTGCCTTCAGAGTCAGACATCAGTGAGGCAGAAGAACAGCTGGAGCCTCTTCCCAGTGTGTGCAGAATGGCCAGACGAAGGGAACGGCTCAAGAAGAGGGGTGAACTTGGGAGTAAGGTGGATGGTGAATGGCCCCTCCCAGAGGGAATAAAAGAGGAGTGAGCGGGGAGTGGAGTTTGCAGGAGACAATTCATTCATTTAATTGGTTCGTGACTCTCCGATGCTCCTTGCCAAGTTCTGCAGATCTCGGCCTGGCAGCTCTCCAAGCCAGATAAGGTCTGTGACTGTAAATCCTCCCTTGAAAGACTTTGCTGGATGTGAATGAGCAGAATTCACAGTCAATTAATAAAAAGAGCTTTTTTCAGGACAAGGAGTTTGCTTCAGGCTCTTGGGAAGCCTCAGTCAGAACATTAGCAACGGACATTTGGGGCTCCGAGGGTTACCTGTACCTGTCCTCACCTTGACAATTGAAACTCCGGAGCCAATGTTGACCAGCAAGTAAGGGAAAATGTGGGGATGGTTCATCTGAAACCTGAACTCGGGGTCGGCATCCTTCAGGTAGACGAAGGCCTCGTGAGGGATGTTCTTGAGGACAAAATTGCACCCCTTAATCAGGCAGGTCATCACATCTTCTTTATCTAATCTACCCGGAAACCAGGTAAGGAAAACAACGGGGACGTTAACAGCTGCAGAAGCAGCTCATCACTTCCTCAAATGAAGCCCTGATGAGTTTTCTCTCCCCAAATATATATATATATATTTGTGTATATATATATACACTCTGCATTTTTCAGAGTGAAAGGCGCGCCTAGATTTTGGGGAGGAAAACCACGAAAAATTATCTGCCTCTGCTTCCCAGCAATTGCCTCCTTGCAACAGACAATATACACTGTTTGTAGTGTTACATTTCAGACTATACTTGTACAGGTGCTGTTAAAATTGATGTGGCTTTCTGGAAGTCTAGTCGTTCTCTGCTCTTTAAAAGAATAGCACTTTTTAAAACAATAGCACGGGGCCTCTTCAGATCAAGCCTTTATTTTAAAAAAGCTTCTTCATTTTGTTGTCTAGAATAATAATAAAGTAGTCTTTAAAAAATAAGTCTAATAATTTGAACATTCAATAGGCATGTATAGTGGTTGACTTGCCTCCTTGCAGCAAACACCCTGATTAGCACAAGGAAAAAAAAATCTGCCTCCCAGCAATTTGCCACTTGGAGCAAACAGCAAGTTTCACTTTCAATTTCTCCCGATCATCAGCTGTTAGAGTTGCAGGGATGGCTATAGCCTATAGAAGCCTCCGCAAGCCCCCGTTTGCTGCAAGGAGGTAAATGGCTGGGAGGCAGAGTCCAAAGAGTGGAGGATGGTGGGTGGGTCTACATTCAGTGTATAAGACGCCCCACATTTTCACTCTCTTTTAGGGGGGAAAAGATGCGTCTTATACTCTGAAAAATACGATGTGTGTATATATATATATGTATTAATTTTTCCTAGTTGCAACCAATGCTCTGAAGGAGGATTCTCAGAGGTGGGAGGTTTTGTATGTACCCCAAAACAGGCGTCTCCTCGGCACTCACACTTACGTTAATCCCAGCTTCTCCTCAATAAGTTCTTTGAATTTGTACGCACCACCCCCTGTGGCTTTGATGACTTTCGTTTCGGTGTTGACGAGGTGGTCTTTGATGAAATCCAAGCAGGCTTCGATGTAGGTGTTCTCAAATTTAATGAAATGGAGACGGGCCGTGATCTCCTCCTGGACGGTGATCTCGTAGGGAGACTCGTGTTCGACATCCTTCGGAGGGATCGACAAACAGAAAAGGTTCAAAAAATCCCTCTGGACCAAAACTTCTCTCGCAGGGTGGGGGGAAAAATCAGGTCAGTCAGACTCAATCTTAGCAGCTTTTAAAGTAGCTGGACTTCAACTCCCAGAATTCCTCAGCCAGATGCTGGGCTACATTCAATTGGTTTTAAACAAGGTTGCCGAAAACTAGCAAATTCATAGAGAGGAGACTGGCAGCAGATTCGGACAGTGAGGAGGTTGTGGAGGAACATGGGCCAGTCCTGGAGTCTGGGGAAGGCTCTGATGAGGACTCTGGACAACTGAATGGAGCTAGCAGAGTGTTTTAATGGCCGGATGCCCTTCCTGACGCCAATGAGAGTTTTGTTCGGCAGATATATTCTCATTGTGCCCAGAGAGAGAAATAGCTGCCTCTACCTAGGTTGTTAGGCAGGAACTCCATCTTTAGGTCACCGCACCACTCCTATTTGGGCACCTGTGCCATGCTAAAATGTTGGTTGGCACCTCCTGGCTCCCGGCATCTCCTGCTGCAAATCTCTCAGGCTGGCGGCTTTGAGTTTCAAAGACAAAAGGGGAAACAGAGGCGTCTTACCTTGCACGACTGATCGAAGGACTGGACCCTGGCCACTTTATGTTGCACTGTGGAGTAGTAAGCCAGCTTGGCCAACGATCCCCCTGTTGGCAAAGGAAACCGGGATTGAGAAAAAGCAGAATCTGGGGCACGGTTGACAGGACCTCCTTGTAAAACTCAAGACGATTTGGACTAGAGGAGAGGAGAGGGCATGTTTGCTCCAAATGTCTGAAGAGGACAAGGCTCACAGCCAGACACACACACACACACACAAACACACACACCTTGTGCAATGCCAATCCAGACATCACGAGTCTTGTCCCTCAAGAGGTCTCCAGAACTGGGGTAAATGGTGAGCAGCGGTCTCCATTTATCATCATCTTTTAACGATCCCATAATCCCTTGCAGGGTGAAGTCTGAGCAACTGAATGGAGCTAGCAGGGTGTTTACTGGCCAGATGCTCTCCCTGTCGCCAATGTGGAGTTTTTTTTTAACCTGCTTTCCAACTGCTAGGTTGGCAGAAGCTGGGACAACTCACGGGAGCTCATTCCGATATGCGGCGCTAGGGATTCGAACCGCCAACCTTTCTGATCGACAAGCTCAGAATCTTAGCCACTGAGCCCCTCATTCACTTAACAACCATCTAACTTGACAATGCAGCGAATCACTTCACAACTTTGGCAAGAAAGGCCAAAGTTGGGCTCAATTTGGTCGTAAGTGGAGGACTAGCTGTGTGTAGGCAGAGAACAAGGAAAGAGAGACACAGACTGTCTTTGCTTTTAATACATTCACTTAATCGGATGTTGATGTCTTTTCCCTCTGCTCCTCATCTGACTTTCTGGGGCTGTCAGTATTGAAAGTTGTGATTTTATGAGGCACGAACCAACCTCCAAGTTCCTACTAAACCAAGCCAGGAGTTAACTCGTAATTCATGTTTTGCAAACCCAGAAAATGGGCTGAGAACTTTAATCAGAGACAAGTATATTGCACAAATAAATATGGCACAGAGTAACTTATGAGCTACCTCGTAAACTGTGGGTGTAGGCGAAAGCCACATAATATCTATATACACATAAACACACACACACACACACACACACACACACACAGAGAGAGAAAGAGGAATTTTAATCAAGATAATCCGCTCAACACACTGAACAGGTATGCCTGCATCCCACTAAAAACCACACGATAAATTCATTCAACATACAAAGCTGGAGAAAAGTTAATAATAATAATTTAATTTAATTTAAGGCGTGTTTTGAGCATGTGATCACAGACTATTATTGAGCCCTCGCAGAGAAATTACAGCCAAGGTCTGAGGCTCCATTCTTTCAAGCCAAGAGAAACACAGGTAGCCCTCGACTTACAACCACTACTGAGCCCCAAATTTCCATTGCTAAGTGAAACATTTCTTGGTTTCGCCCCATTTTACGAACTTTCTTACCATAATAACAATGATGGTGAAGTGAATCACTGCGGTTGTTAAGTTAGTGACATGGTTGTTAAGTGAAGCTGGGGATCACACGACACAGCAACTGTTGTGAGTTTCCGTTGCCAAGTATCTGAATTTCAGTGAGGATGGCCATGGTCATAAGTGTGAAAAAGGGGTCATAAGGCACTTCCTTTCGGTGCTGTTGTAACAACAGTCACTAAATGAATTGCTGCAAGCCGAGGACCGCTTAAGGAGGGAATTAAAACCATAACGGCTGGACTCAGGGAACGGAGTAGCCAGGCTCAGCGGTCACATTTCTGATTTAAGAGCAGAAAAGCGAAACTTCCAAACAGGCCTGTCATGCCGGCCTCCTCCTGCTGTGCCCTTAACTTCCCTGCCTCCTTATCACCAGGTGCCAGCCACGCCAAACTCGAGGGAATATTTGCACATCACGAAATGCCAACAGCAAAAGCACAGAACTCGTCCTCTGGGGCCTTTCCCATCCTGTAATTTCTCTACCAGAAATGTTCTGTTGACGTCCAGCAAAAAGAGAGAGAGAGAGAGAGAGAGAGAGAGAGAGAGAGAGAGAGAGAGAGAGACAATGAAAATGTCAGCCTTGCTCACCAGAAGCTTCTCCTGAATTTTGGCACGTGTATAACCCCACATTTCCATGCTCGGCTACGTAACGCTTTTGGGTGCAGAGTTCAAAAGCCGTGGTATCAAGTCACGAATAAAAAAAAATGCACAAATCAGCTTAGAAAAGGGAAGGCAATGCCTTGAAAATCTGTCAAGGAGGGGAAGAAGCCTCTGAACTCCATTTTCACACAAATAACACAAGAAGAAAGCCAACTTCGTCTGTTGTTTACTTGACGCTGGGTTGTATCCAGGGAGGTGAACTGTTGTGCCAAACCGAACAACTAGCAGATGTCAAATTAAAAAGCTAAAAAAATGTTGCGCTGATCCCTGTGACACTGGTCCGAAACCCCACAAGATTATATACATAGCTGGAGCTGCTTCGTGGCCTGCTGAATAAACCACAATGGAGTACATTCCGTGAAGAGTCAAACCACGGCTTGCAAACCCATCACAACCCAATAAGCAAAATCTATACGCACCACATTAAGGCTTTGCGCTCCCGGCTGCACAACTTTCGCAAAACGTAGCAAAAGGCAAGAGATCCAATTTATTTTTCATTAGTGACAAATTCGAGTAATTTAGGAAGGGAATTCTGAAAATAAACCACTAAAGGAACGCTGATTTTTTTTTTAAAAGGTTTATATAGCTACTTCTTTCGTTCCCACTTTAATTTCAGGCAAAGCATTTCCACATCAACACAAAACTTTGAAAAGCAGTGGCTCAGTGGCTAAGACGCTGAGTTTGTCGATCAGAAAGGTTGGCAGTTTGGCGGTTCGAATCCCTAGTGCCGCATAACAGGGTAAGCTCCCGTTACATGTCCCAGCTTCTGGCAACCTAGCAGTTCAAAAACAGGTAAAAAATGCAAGTAGAAAAATAGAAGCCACCTTTGGTCACAGCGTTCCGTATTGCTGGCTTCGGGGATTTTCCCGCGTATATAGCATGGAGATGTTATTGCAACGTTTCGACAAGATCTCACTTGTCATCATCAGGCAGGCTTCTTCGACATCACAGTCACAGACAGAAGCCTGCCTGATGATGACAAGTGAGATCTTGTCGAAACGTTGCAATAACATCTCCATGCTATATACGCGGGTAAATCCCAGAAGCCAGCAATACCAGCATACCTACACCCATGAAAATCTACGAAAACAAATATATATATATAAATTAGTTTTTATGAGCTATATTTATATAGCTCATAAAACTAACACATATCTAAAAATATTACACAACGTAACTAAAAAATGGTTCTCTGTCTAGATGGTCTCTGGTGATGAGCCGACAGGCAGAGAGGGAAACAGCATGTCTCCTCCCTTAAATGGGGCCCTTACAGGAAGTTGTGGAAACAATTATATATATAATATATAATCCATCTATATATATAATTATATTATATACCCATCCATCCATCTCTCTATACCTACCTACCTCTCTCTCTCTCTCGCTCCCTCCCTCTCTCTCTCTCTCTCTCTACACCTGCCTACCTACCTACCTCTATATCTTTCTATCTTTCTATCTTTCTTTCTATCTTTCTTTCTTTCTTTCTTTCTTTCTTTCTATCTATCTATCTATCTATCATCTATCTATCTATCTATCTATCTATCTATCGCCCGCCCGCCCGCCCGCCCGCCTGCCTATCTATCTATCTATCTATCTATCTATCTATTCACACACACACACACACACACACACACACAAATCTCTCTCTCTCTCGTTTTTTAATTTATCTTCTCAGATAATCTGCAATTCAAGCCTGGCCACACATAAACAGTAATAGTAAATAGTATTTAGTAGTAAATAAACATTAACACGTAACATTTTGATTTTATATATGTTAGGTGAGGAGACTAAAATCATTTCTATATTTATATTATTAAATAAATTATATATTTAAAACAGGCATTTCCTTCCTGGCTTCCAGGAATCTCACCCCCTAGCATATGGCCTATATTTAGAAACACCCTTCTTCCAAACCTGGGGGCGGGGGGGGGGGGGATTATTATTATTTTGGGGAGGGGGGAATATTTTTTATCTGTTTCTCTGGGTGGGGGAGGGGAGGATATATATATATTTTTGACAGTCCAGGAGAAATTTAAAAGCTCCCCTTTTTTGGGGTGGGGGTACTGATTGGGGTATCTACCCACCCCCTCAAAATTTGAGGAGGGGTTTCTGAGGGATTTGAAGGAAACCTCACTAGAACCCCCCTCCCCATGGTTATTTGGCGGGGGGGGGGGCAAAAACTAAAGGTGGGAGGGCAAAAAGAGAAGGAAAAAGCCCTTTTTTTCTTTTTTCTTTCTGCCCCCCCCCCATCGAAAAGAGGGGGGCAGTTTAAACCCATATCCCCCCCCCCCACAGCCAGTTAAGGGGGCATTTCCCCCCACTTCAAAAAAAAAGGAAGCCTTCCCAAATTCATATTTTCTGCAAAAGAGGGGGCATGATTTGGGGGGTCCCCCCCCAAAAAGAAAGCCCCCTCATTCCCTCACAAAAAAAACACCCAGGATTTGTTTATACCGTCTCCGTTGCCCCCCTCCATCCACACACACACACCCAGCCCCGAAATCCAAAGGGACGCTGGTCTTCGTAGTCTTCGCCGGCTCTAAACCTTAAGCGAGGGCGAGCGCGGGGACTACCGCTCCCGTCAGGCGTCGCGGCGCCCGGCCCGACGCAAAGCACGTCGGGAATTGCCGTCCGGCGTCGCCCTCCCCAGGTTGTCCCGATGAGGCGCGGGACTGCAAGTCCCGGCGTGCCTTGCGCGACGCCTCAGTTTTCTCTCTCTCTTTCCCCCCCCCTCCCTCCTTTGACTTCTCTCTCGCCGCCGCCTCAGTGAGGGAAAGGAGAAGGGCGAACGGCGGCGGCGGAGGGAAGGGAACCGGCGGGGTGGAGAAGGCGCCTCGGCCGGGCTTACCGATGTCGATGGCGAAGCGCTTGGCGTTCTCCAGGTTGCGGAAGATCTCGTCCGGCGGCAAGGTGATGCTCTTGTCCAGCCGGCCGCCTCCGCTTCGCCCGGCCCGCTCCGCCATTTTGGACGCATCGACCCCGCTCGCTGCGCGGCCGGCCTCTTTAGACATGCAAATTTATGCGCATACGTTTTGCATGTTTTAACAGCGAGGGCGGGAGGAGGGAAAAGGGAGGCGGAGACGCTCAGCTCTGCCCTCGGGTGGGCGGGACGCCGAGCGGCTCCGCCCACCACCGCCTGAAGGTCCGCCCACGTGGCTTTCGCTTTAACCCTTTAAAGCCCGGCGGGAGACCTCATTGCGATCTAGAAGCTTATGTTTTTTTTAAAAAAAAATTTTTTTTAATGGGAATCTTATTTTTTTTAATCTGATTTTGGTACTTGGGCTCCCACAACTCTCCAATAGGAATGGGGGGGGGGGGCTACTTTGAACCTCAATGAGATCCAGCGGCTTGAAGCAACTGAAAACCAGGCCAAGAAGAGTGAATTTCATTTCCTTGGGAAGGTGACCTGTGGGTTTTATTTTTATTTTTCCCCCCTCCTTGGTTTCAATGAATGCAAATAAAACTGGATGCTCTTAAAATCTCTTTGCTAAGAATGTGGTGGTCTTAATGGATTATCTATCTATCTATCTATCTATCTATCTATCTATCTATCTATCTATCTATCTATCTATCTATCTATCTATCTATCTATCTATCTATCTATCTATCTATCTATCTATCTATCTATCTATCTATGCGAAACGCCACTCACGCATCATCACAAAATCTCTAAAACCTTAAAGCCTAGGAACTTGAAATTCAGCAGGTATGTTCCTCTTGGCTTCTAGGTGCTCACTAAGAAAGGATTTTTCGAAATGACCATCGGATCATTAGTATTTCTTATACAGTAATTAACATGGTCTGATGCTAAGGAGTTCTACTCCCCCTCCCCACCTGAAAAGAACCCTGTTCCAACTGCAAGTTTCCTTATATTACCAGCTGTGATGCTAAGGAATTAAATGTTCTACTCCCCCTCCCCACCTGAAAAGAACTCTGTTTCAACTGCCAGTTACCTTATATTAACACGCTCTGATGCGAAGAAGTTCTACTCCCCCTCCCTACCTGAAAAGAACTCTGTTCCAACTGCCAGTTACCTCACATTATTAATTTAAGCCCTTTTTGGTCAGTTCTCCCAGTTCACCGAATTTCAGCTGAGATTTTAACCATGGAAAACTGTCATAAATACGGAATGGAGAAAGACCTTTGCTGGGTGGCTGGCTGCAAGTCTTGATAGTGCAAGTTTGTCATTTTATATTTGAATTATTTTTCTGTTTTTTTAATAAATGCCAAGCAATCTAAAAACAGAAATCTTTCCACAAACTGTAACCAATTAATTTAATTAAAAGCAACACGGTTTGGTTCTTTTGCAACCTTATACTAGCCAAGGTAGAAATCCAGCGTACAAATGCAGTCGATAAATCGGTCATTCTAAATCCATTCCAAAACTGCAAAATTAACTTGGTGTTTATTCCCACGTCTTTGCGATACCCCTCAGCTACGATGCCTGAAATGAATTCCTCATGAAACCACAATTGGCTACACAACTGAGTGTCTCACACCCATAAGAGAGAGAAGGACAAGAGTTGGAAGGGACCTTGGAGGCTGTCTAGTCCAACCCCCTGCTTATCCTATTTTTAGAAGAAGACGCTGGGAGGCACAGAAATGGATGAAAAATATATTTTTATTTATTCATTTCTCCCCCTTCCTCCTGACTCTGTGTAAAAGCTTCAATTGTATCCCCCTTGTCCCGGGGTACAAACTTCGATGCATAGTCACATCAACAACAATTTTGGTCCTGTAAGGACAGTAACGCAAGTACATCTGTATACACACACACAGACACCGCAGCCAAAAAAAGAGTGAGTGCAAATACAATTCGTATACTCACCCACCCACCCACCCACCCGACCTTCCCTCAAATCCTTCGTTCAACTTTGCCCGAAGAAAAACAGCCCATGGGGCAGTTACCCTAGTTCCTATAAGGAGGCACGGCTTAACTTGGGCCTTTATCCCAAGCTTTTGTCCAGCTGTGTGGACACAAGAACTCCCGTTGCGAAAGTCGAGCAATATTTCCCAAAAATATTGCATTGCAAAATAGACTTAAAATATTGCATTGCAATAGCCTTAAAATATTGCATTGCAATAGCCTTAAAATATTGCATAGCAATGGCCTTAAAATATTGCATTGCAATAGCCTTAAAATATTGCATTGCAAAATAGTCTTAAAATATTGCATTGCAATAGCCTTCAAATATTGCATTGCAATAGCCTTAAAATATTGCATTGCAATGGCCTTAAAATATTGCATTGCAATAGCCTTAAAATATTGCATAGCAATGGCCTTAAAATATTGCATTGCAATAGCCTTAAAATATTGCATTGCAAAATAGTCTTAAAATATTGCATTGCAATAGCCTTCAAATATTGCATTGCAATAGCCTTAAAATATTGCATTGCAATGGCCTTAAAATATTGCATTGCAATAGCCTTAAAATATTGCATAGCAATGGCCTTAAAATATTGCATTGCAATAGCCTTAAAATATTGCATTGCAAAATAGTCTTAAAATATTGCATTGCAATAGCCTTCAAATATTGCATTGCAATAGCCTTAAAATATTGCATTGCAATGGCCTTAAAATATTGCATTGCAATAGCCTTAAAATATTGCATAGCAATGGCCTTAAAATATTGCATTGCAATAGCCTTAAAATATTGCATTGCAAAATAGTCTTAAAATATTGCATTGCAATAGCCTTAAAATATTGCATTGCAATGGCCTTAAAATATTGCATTGCAATGGCCTTAAAATATTGCATTGCAATGGCCTTAAAATATTGCATTGCAATGGCCTTAAAATATTGCATTGCAATGGCCTTAAAATATTGCATTGCAATGGCCTTAAAATATTGCATTGCAATGGCCTTAAAATATTGCATTGCAAAATAGCCTTAAAATATTGCATTGCAATAGCCTTAAAATATTGCATTGCAATGGCCTTAAAATATTGCATTGCAATGGCCTGCATCATCGTGGCAGATAAAGATGGTGTACAAATATCATAGAACTTCTGAAAAGCTTCCCCAAATCCCAAGGTAAGGGAGGGGACGGAGGAGTAAAGGAAGGGAAGCAGTGGTGAAATTCAAATTTGTTTACTACTGGTTCGGTGGGCGTGACTTGGTGGGCATGGCAGGGGAAGGATACTGCAAAATCCCCATTCCCTCCCCACTCTGGAGCCAGCCAGAGGTGGCATCTGCCAATTCTCCGAACTACTCAAAATTTTCGCTACAGGTTCTCTAGAACCTGTCAGAACCTGCTGAATTTCACCCCTGAAGGGAAAGGAGGAAGGAAGGAAAAGGAAGGGGAGGGAGGGAAGGACTGAATGGGAGGGAAAGGAAGGGAGGAAGAGGAGGAAGGGAAGAAGGAAGAGGAGGGATGAATGAAGGAAGAGGAGGGGGGTTAGGAATGGGAGGGAAGGGAAAGGAGGAAGGAAGGGAGGGAAGAAAGAAAGAAGGAAGAGGAGGGAGGGAAGAAGGAAGGGGAGGGAGGGAGGGAAGGAACAGAAGGGAGAGAGGAGGGAAGGAGAAGGAAGGGAGGAAACAAATTGGGGATGGAGAGAGGAAGGGAAGAAGGAAGACAGGAAGGAAGGAAGGAAATGGGAAGGGAGGGAGGAAAATACAAGAGAAGGAAGGAAGCTTAATCCTGAAATCTTTCATTTCAACCTCTGGGTTGACCAGACATGCTAAAGCATGAAAATAAAAACCATTACCCCCCATAGTAGCCAGGCACTTTGCTAAAACCCAGCAAACTTTGCTAAAACCCAGCAAAAAAGGAGACTTTTTGGACAGGGGTCTGAGAAAAATCTCTCCCCCCCCCCCACTCTTCCCAAGTCCAGAAAATCTTCCAGCCTTGATGTGGTCTTTTCCAAGTTGGTCCCTTCCGGAGAAGCTGTATTCTTGATCAGCGTCGGTGTAAGACTGGGGAGGGGTGGGGGGAGATTCAAGAGACCCCGGATCCACAACCTCCTTGCAGCGAAGATGCCCGTCATCCCGGTTTTCAGGTGGAAAACCTAAAAAAAAGTGGGGGGGGGAAATAAAGAGTTTAAAGAAGCAAAGGTCTTTATTCTTGGAAGGAGCTCCTTTTGCCTGTTCCTTGATTCTTAATCTCCTTGGGACACATTCACACGACACCCTTAACCCAGTTTAGATTCTCGCAGTGCCCTCAATTTTGGGGGGAAAAACAGCCACCCAAGAGAGCCAATTTTTTGGGGGGAAATGAACCAAATTAGTTTCCGGACAGTCGGACCAAGCTTGTTGGGTGGGTAGAACCAGGCGTGTTTTCTCAAGACCAATTAACAGCCTTAACCAGGTTTGTGTGGAAGTGGGCTCTGGATTGCGGAATAGGAATCGAGAACCTCTGGGATTAAAAAGCCGTAAGAGGGAGTCGGGGAGTGGGGCAGGGGCTTCACGCATCACTTATCTGGGTCCTTCCTTCGCTCTCTGATTTTCGGGATTTAAAGTGGGGTGGCTTATATCGAGGCGTGTTTGTTACGTTGGCGACAACTGTGGGGTTTGCGTGCAATCGCAATCCATCAGAGGTTTAACTTCTGTGAGGCATGCAAAATTCAAACTTTCGGCTAATTTTGATCCCAGGATGGGCCTTCGCCAGAAACGATTTCCTAGTTTTGAACAAGAAGGAGAAGGAGAGAAGAAAGGAGAGTGAAGGGAAGGAGGGAGGAAATAGCAGAGAAGGGAGGGAGGGAGGGAGGGAGAAAGGAACGAAGGAAGGAGGAGGGAGAGACAGAGAGAAAGAAAAGGAGGGAGGGAGGGAAGGTAGGAAGGGAGGGAATTGGGAGGGAGAGAGGAAGGAAGGAAGAATAGCAAAGAAGGGAGGGAGGGAGGGAAGGAAGGAGAAAGCAATAGAGAAGGAGGGAGGATGTGAGCGAGGAAAGAAGGAAGAAAGGAAAGGAATTGGGATAGAGAGAGGAAGGAAAGAAAGAAAAGAAGGGAGGGAGGGACAGAGGAAAGGAAGGAAGGAAGGAGAAAACAGGAGAGAGGAAAGAAGGAATGGAGGATGTGAGCAAGGAAAGAGGGAGGGAAAGAAGGAAGGAGAATGCAGGAGAGAGGGAGGAATGGAGGACGTGAGCAAGGAAAGAGGGAGGGAGGGAGGGAAGGAAGGAAGGAAATAATTGGGTGTACACTCACCATGGCTGTATTTTGGGGACCCTGATGTTCAAGTCTTCAAACTTTCCAAAACTTTCTCTGCAGAAGCCGTTCCTCATCCCTCTTTCCCATGCTGGCTTCTGCGTCATCATGGCTTCTCTTCGTCCAGCCTGGCTACTTGCAACCTCAGAAAACAAGCACAGGGAGAAAAATCAGACCCCACCATTCCCTTCTGAACCCTCCTCAGAAATCAAACTCAGAAAGACTCCAGGTGGGAAAAGGGACGGGGAAAAAGAAAATAAGATACTTACAAGCTCTTTCCTTTGAGATGGCCTGCGCAAGCCAGCATTCCAAGCCAATCTCCGGCTTGTTCAGTGCGGCGGGGGGAAACGCAGAGGGTCTCTTTATACCCCCGGCGGTGGCATTCAAGAGCCTGGGTTCAGCCAGACTCGGCGTTTCCCACACTCCCGTCCAATCCTCACCCTTGTCCCCCGGACAATGGCGAACGCGTCGACTCGGGGATGGTAAATTAACTGTGAATCGACGCCAGAGAATAGCCCGAATCCCTAAGGAGCAGGTGGCCGCTTTGAATAACAAGAAGGGCTTCAAACGTGGGAAATAGTCCCAGCTATTATGGAGGGATTGTGGGAGCTTGGCGTTGAAAAGGTACCGGGGGAGGGGGGTCAAGTATTACCCACCCCCATCCACCCCACACCCCAAAAATGTCACTTGAAAAGGCACCCTTCTGTTGTGCGTTGCCTCTGCGATCCAAGAATTTGGGCTTTTCATTAAAGGGGCCTATATAAATAACCAAGGTGGGCTTCCATCCTCTTTTTATTTTTTTTAAAATAAGAAAACCAACATGTTTTGCAAAAGGAGAAATATCGGTGGGGGAAATGTTGGCGGTAAAACCTGCAAATCGGAGAAAGAATGGCGAATGGCGAAAAGTGATTTTGAGGCAGGAAATAATTTGGCTTTTATTATTTTTGATAATGCTGGTCTATGTGTGCAGGTGATCCTTGGAAAGAGAGAGAAATAGGTATGTAGGTAGGCAGGCAGGCAGATAGATATAGAGATAGGTAGGTAGGTAGAGAGAGAGATAGGTATGTAGGCAGGCAGGCAGATATAGAGATAGATGGGTGGGAAGGTAGGTAGGTAGATCGATAGACAGGTAGGTACGTAGGTAGGCAGAGAGAGAGATAGGTATGTAGGCAGGCAGGCAAGCAGGCAGATAGATATAGAGATAGGTAGGTAGGTAGAGAGAGAAATAGGTATGTATGTAGGTAGGCAGGCAGGCAGATATAGAGATAGATGGGTGGGTGGGTGGGTGGGTAGGTAGGCAGGCAGGCAGGCAGGCAGATAGACAGATAGATATAGAGATAGATGGGTGGGAAGGTAGGTAGGTAGATAGATAGGTAGGTAAGTAGGTAGGTAGGTAGGTAGAGAGAGAGATAGGTATGTAGGCAGGCAGGCAGGCAGACAGATATAGAGATAGATGGGTGGGAAGGTAGGTAGGTAGATCGATAGACAGGTAGGTAGGTAGGTAGGTAGGTAGAGAGATAGGTATGTAGGTAGGCAGGCAGGCAGGCAGATATAGAGATAGATGGGTGGGTGGGTAGGTAGGCAGGCAGGCAGGCAAGCAGGCAGATAGACAGATAGATATAGAGATAGATGGGTGGGAAGGTAGGTAGATAGGTAGAGAGAGAGAGAAATAGGTATGTATGTAGGCAGGCAGGCAGGCAGACAGATAGATAGATGAGTAGATAAGTAGATAGGTAAATAGAGAGAGAGAGAGGTACATAGACAGACAGATAGATAGAGTAGCTAGATAGACAGACAGATAAAGAGAGAGAGAGAGAGATCTCTCTTGAAGAAATGACACTTGGCTACAATATAAAGGAGGGCGTATACAGCTTGTACAACCGTGTAAAAGTGCCGTCCCCTCAAAAAAGAAAGCCACACCCAGCCATTAAAAGATAGACTTCAACATTTACAAAACGTGTGTGTGGGTGTACCCACTTCTGTGATGTACTGTAGATCTAGATATAGAGATCCCCCTCCCCACTCCCCAATCCGATCCCTGCCGGCCAGATGCTCTCAGCTCCTCTCCTTTGTTGGGCCTTTTAATCCCATGAATGAGCCGCAGTGTGGGAAAAGGGACTTTTATCGGGTCACACCGCCAGCCGAGCATCGGCTCCGGCCGCCCTCCGAGTCTCCCCTTTGAGATGGAGATATTGGCCGTGGGCCCAACGCTTCCTTAGCCCAACCTCTGCTGGTGGTGCCCCCCCCCTCCCCCAAATCCCCCTTTTTATTTTTAAAAATCTGCAGGTGAAGGAGAGGCCCGAAAGGTGGAAGAGGAGGATGTGATCTCAGAAATCAATATTGGGATGTCCAGTTTTGGGTGAATAGGGCCCAGAATGATAATAAGGGTAAAGGATGATAGATAGATAGATAGATAGATAGATAGATAGATAGATAGATAGATAGATAGATAGATAGATAGATAGATAGATAGATAGATAGATAGATAGATAGATAGATAATTAGGTAGGTAGGTAGAAGATGAATGAATAGATAGGTAGGTAGGTAGGTAGGCAGATAGATAGATAGATAGATAGATACTGTAGATAGATAGATAATAAGGAAGGTAGGTAGGTAGAAGATGAATGAATAGATAGGTAGGTAGGTAGGCAGATAGATAGATAGATAGATAGATAGATAGATAGATAGATAGATAGATAGATAGATAGATAGATAGATAGATAGATAGATAGATAGATAGATAGATACTGTAGATAGATAGATAATAAGGAAGGTGGGTAGGTAGAAGATAGATAGATAGATAGATAGATAGATAGATAGATAGATAGATAGATAGATAGATAGATAGATAATTAGGAAGGTAGGTAGGTAGAAGATGAATAGATAGGTAGGTAGGTAGGTAGGTAGGTAGAAGATGAATGAATAGATAGTTAGGTAGATAGATAGATGAATTGATAGATGGATAGATAGATAGATAGATAGATAGATAGATAGATAGATAGATAGATAGATAGATAATTAGGTAGGTAGGTAGAAGATGAATGAATAGGTAGGTAGGTAGGTAGGTAGGTAGGTAGGTAGGTAGGTAGGTGGATGGATGGATGGATGGATGGATGGATGGATGGATGGATGGATGGATGGATGGATAGATAGATAGATAGATAGATAGATAATTAGGAAGGTAGGTAGGTAGAAGATGAATAGATAGATAGATAGATAGATAGATAGATAGATAGATAGATAATTAGGAAGGTAGGTAGGTAGAAGATGAATAGATAGATAGATAGATAGATAGATAGATAGATAGATAGATAATTAGGAAGATAGGTAGGTAGAAGATAGATAGATAGATAGATAGATAGATAGATAGATAGATAGATAGATAGATAGATAGATAGATAGATAGATAATTTAGGTAGGTAGCTAGGTAGGTAGATAGATGAATGAATAGATAGATAGATAGATAGATAGATAGATAGATAGATAGATAGATAGATAGATAGATAGATAGATAGATAGATAGATAATTAGGTAGCTAGGTAGGTAGCTAGGTAGGTAGATAGAAGATGAATAGATGGATGGATGGATGGATGGATGGATGGATGGATGGATGGATGGATGAAACAGTTTGCCTCCAGAAGTTGTGGGTGGCTCCATCGCTTTTAAGAAGAGACAGGAAAAGCTGTTTGTCCAAAATAATACACAGTCTCCTGTGTCAGCAGGCAGGGGTCAGCCTAGAAGACCTCCAAGGTCCCTTCCAACTCAGTGATTCGGTTACACAAAGGCAGAAAACGGAAGCCTCCGAAAGAGAAATAAAGGATTCTCAAGCCTCTCGAAGCAAAAGGTAGAAAAACGGCTGCCAAGCTGAAACTGACCCCCGGGGAAGGCCCTTGAGGGGGGGGGGGGTCCGTTCCCAGGTTCCCCCCAAGGCTCTCCAGAGAGGAAGCAGTTGGATTTTCCCAGACGGGCTTCTCAAAGAGGGGGAATGGAATGGAATGGGTTTTTTTCTCTCTGGTCCCGCTTTTGAACAGTTTCAAGGCTTGCCCAAAAGTGTGGGAAATGCCCCCGCGAACAATAGGGTGGGTGGGCCGGGCCCGGGGGTTAATAGGGGCTATTGTCCAGCAGGGCCTCCGAGGGCGGAAGGGGTCAACGTCATAAAGATCGCATCCACCACCCCCTCCATCCCTCCCCCTGGGAACCCCAGGAAAGGAGCACAAGGAGGGGGACAAGGTGGGAACCAGCTAAAGCAGGGGTCTCCAACCTTGGCAACTTTAAGTCTGAAGGACTTCAGCTCCCAGACTTCTGGGAGCTGAAGTCCTTCAGACTTAAAGTTGCAAAGGTTGGAGACCCCTGGCCCAGGCCCTGACACTGACAGCTTTGCTGGCTGGAGAATTCTGGGAGCTGAAGTCCTTCAGACTTAAAGTTGCAAAGGTTGGAGACCCCTGGCCCAGGCCCTGACACTGACAGCTTTGCTGGCTGGAGAATTCTGGGAGCTGAAGTCCTTCAGACTTAAAGTTGCAAAGGTTGGAGACCCCTGGCCCAGGCCCTGACACTGACAGCTTTGCTGGCTGGAGAAGTCTGGGAGCTGAAGTCCTTCAGACTTAAAGTTGCAAAGGTTGGAGGCCCCTGGCCCAGGCCCTGACACTGACAGCTTTGCTGGCTGGAGAATTCTGGGAGCTGAAGTCCTTCAGACTTAAAGTTGCAAAGGTTGGAGACCCCTGAGCTAAAGGCGTTTGAAATAAAATCAAATCAAATAAGGCGTAAAGGCACAACATAGTGGGTGATTTGGACTACCGCTCCCATGGGTCTGAGGGGGCAGGGGCAAGGATGATGGGATTTGCATTGCCAACGGGCAAAACCCTCGGAGGCTGCGCCTAGTTTGAGAGCATTGTCTTCGCTTATCCAGCTTGTTTTTTTTATAATTTAATTTTCCTTCCCTTCCTTCTTTTCCTTTCTTTTTCTTCCTTCCCTCCTTTCCTTCCTTCCTTTTCTTTCCTTCCATCTTTTCCTTCTCTTCCTTCTCCCCTCCTTTCCTTTCTTTTCCTTCCTTCTTTCCTTCCCTCCTTTCCTTTCCTTCCTTCTTTTCCTTCCCTTCCCTTCCTTGTTCCCCCCTTTCATTTCCTTTCTTTTTCTTCCTTCCTTCTCCCCTCCTTTCCTTTCTTTCCTTCTTCCCTCCTTCCCTTTCTTTTTCTTCCTTCTTTCCTTCCCTCCTTTCCTTTTCTTCCTTCTTTTCCTTCTCTTCCCTTCCATTCCTTCTTTCCTCCTTTCCTTTCCCTTCTTTTCCTTTCCTTTCCTTTCACCTCTGTCCCTCTCCTTCCTTCCTTCCTTCCTTCCTTCCTTCCTTCCTTCCTTCCTTCCTTCCTTCCTTCCTTCCTCCTTCCCTTCCCTTCTCTCTTCCCCTTCTCTTTCTCCTTCCCCTTCTCTTTTTCCCTACATTATTTTTAAACATTGCATGTTTGCCTCCCTCTCTCCCCCCAACACAAGGCAGATCCATGGGGCAGATCTCCCTCCAACCCAGTCACCTTCCCAGAGGTGGAATTCGCACCCAGGACTTCCTCAAATCTCTTTCTGGGGTTTGTATTTAGGGCAACCCTATGCTTCTACTGACTGGAAGAGTCTTATCAGAGCTTGGATGCCATAGTGGGTTGGACTAGATGACCTCTGAGTTGTCCCCCAACCCATCCATTCAATGATTGGGGTCGGGCTAGATGGCCTCCAGGAACCCCTCCTATTTTAGGATTCAGTGATTACTTCCTTGAAGTCCCTGGCCCAAATTTAAAGGAAAAAAAATGCTTAGAGGGCATCAGAGGTGCAAAGTAGCAATAATCATCATTTTAGGGCAGGGATGTCCAAACTTGGGAACTTTAAGACTTGTGGACACAAGTCTTAAAGTTCCCAAGTTTGGACATCCCTGTTTTAGGGCAAAGCTTAACTGTGGAAGCATTTTCAGGGCAAACTTGCATTTCTCTTTTATTTATTTTATTTAATTTATTTTATTAAATTTATACCCCGCCCTTCTCCTAAAAAAGGACCCATCTTTGCCTTCTTAAGCCGACCAGGAATAATGTAAGCAATGCCCTCTCTTTAATAGTATTTCTCAACCATAACCATTTGAAGATGGGGGAGGGAGGGGGGCTTCAACTCCCAGAATTCCCCTTGCCGGCTGGGGAATTCTGGGCGTTGAAGTCCACACTGCTTAAAATGGTTAATGGTTGAAACGGTTCGTGCGAAGACATAGTAACTTAAAATGGTTTTAATAATATGCCTTAGCATCTTTAAATTTGGCAAGGATTAATTAATTTCCTTTCCTTTCTGTCCATCTTTTCCTTTTCTTCCCTTCTTTCTTCCCTCCATTCATTTCCTCTCTTTTTCTTCTTTCCTTCCTTCCTTCTTCTCTCCTTTCCTTTCCTTCCATCTTTTCTTTCCCTTCCCTTCCTTCTTCCCTCCATTCATTTCCTTTCTTTTTCTTCCTTCTTTCCTTCATTCCGTCTTCTCTCCTTTCCTTTCCTTCCATCTTTTCCTTCCCTTCCCTTCCTTCTTCCCTCCATTCATTTCCTCTCTTTTTCTTCCTTCTTTCCTTCATTCCTTCCTTCTTCTCTCCTTTCCTTTCCTTCCATCTTTTCCTTCCCTTCCCTTCCTTCTTCCCTCCATTCATTTCCTCTCTTTTTCTTCCTTCTTTCCTTCCTTCCTTCTTCTCTCCTTTCCTTCCCTTCCATCTTTTCCTTCCCTTCCCTTCCTTCTTCCCTCCATTCATTTCCTCTTTTTCTTCCTTCTTTCCTTCCTTCCTTCTTCTCTCCTTTCCTTTCCTTCCATCTTTTCCTTCCCTTCCCTTCCTTCTTCCCTCCATTCATTTCCTCTCTTTTTCTTCCTTCTTTCCTTCATTCCTTCCTTCTTCTCTCCTTTCCTTTCCTTCCATCTTTTCCTTCCCTTCCCTTCCTTCTTCCCTCCATTCATTTCCTCTCTTTTTCTTCCTTCTTTCCTTCCTTCCTTCCTTCTTCTCTCCTTTCCTTCCCTTCCATCTTTTCCTTCCCTTCCTTCTTCCCTCCATTCATTTCCTCTCTTTTTCTTCCTTCTTTCCTTCCTTCTTCTCTCCTTTCTTTCCCTTCCATCTTTTCCTTCCCTTCCTTCTTCCCTCTTCATTTCCTGTCTTTTTCTTCCTTCCTTCTTTCCTTCCTTCTTCTCTCCTTTCCTTCCCTTCCATCTTTTCCTTCCCTTCCTTCTTCCCTCCATTCATTTCCTGCCTTTTTCTTCCTTCTTTCCTTCCTTCCTTCTTCTCTCCTTTCCTTTCCTTCCATCTTTTCCTTCCCTTCCCTTCCTTCTTCCCTCCATTCATTTCCTCTCTTTTTCTTCCTTCCTTCCTTCCTTCCTTCCTTCCTTCCTTCCTTCCTTCCTTCCTTCTTCTCTCCTTTCCTTCCCTTCCATCTTTTCCTTCCCTTCCTTCTTCCCTCCATTCATTTCCTCTCTTTTTCTTCCTTCTTTCCTTCCTTCTTCTCTCCTTTCTTTCCCTTCCATCTTTTCCTTCCCTTCCTTCTTCCCTCTTCATTTCCTGTCTTTTTCTTCCTTCCTTCTTTCCTTCCTTCTTCTCTCCTTTCCTTCCCTTCCATCTTTTCCTTCCCTTCCTTCTTCCCTCCATTCATTTCCTGCCTTTTTCTTCCTTCTTTCCTTTCTTCTTCTCTCCTTCCCTTCCCTTCCATCTTTTCCTTCCCTTCCTTCTTCCCTCCATTCATTTCCTGTCTTTTTCTTCCTTCTTTCCTTCCCTCCTTTCCTTTTCTCCCTTTCTTTCCTTTCCTTTCCTTCCCTTCCCTCCATTCATTTCCTGTCTTTTTCTTCCTTCTTTCCTTCCTTCTTCTCTCCTTCCCTTCCCTTCCCTTCCCTTCCTTCCCTCCATTCATTTCCTCTCTTTTTCTTCCTTCTTTCCTTCCCTCCTTTCCTTCCCTTCCCTTCCTTCTTCCCTCCTTTTAAGATTAGGGAATGGGTGGGTGGGGGGGAACCAGGTGTGAACTGATGTCATTGTAAGTCGACATCTTAGGTCTCCCCCACCCACTTGGACTTTGCAAGAAACAAAAACAAAAAAACCAGAATGGCAAAGTGGTGGCTTTGCTCCAGCAATGGACCTGCCATGTACAGGAGCAGTCTACCCTTCCAAAACCACAACCCCCCTCTCTGACAGTTCCATTCCGAAGATCCTTTGTGTTTTTGCATTTGTGGGATGTACTATTCTGGAATCCGAAAGGAAGAGAGGCAAGCAACGCACGGATGTTGTGTAAACATATATATATATATATATATCTTTATATATACATTTATTTAATTGGCATCAGAGGAATTTAAACCACAGCAATAATCTGAACGCATCCTCCATTCGTACAAGGTTCTCTGGCCGGTCACTTCCAGCCAGCACATTGTCCTTTAATCCACAATATACTTTTCTCCTTATGAAAGAGCCATAAGCACGCAGAGCCTTCACAAAAGGCGAAAAGATTTCTGACAAAAACGAAAGAAACTTTAAAAAGTCCACCTCCCTAGGGAGTACAGAATTTGCAGGACAGGAGTTCCTTAAAAATGGGAAGAGGGAAGGGATAGGGGAGGGAAGGAAGGAAGGAAGGAAGGAAGGAAGGAAGGAAGCAGGGAAGAAAAGGGAGGGAGGGAAGGAAGGAGAAAGCAGGAGAGGAAGGAAGCAAGGAAGGAAAGGGAAGAGGGAAGGGATAGGGGAGGGAGGGAAGGAAGGAAGGAAGCAGGGAAGAAAAGGGAGGGAGGGAAGGAAGGAGAAAGCAGGAGAGGAAGGAAGCAAGGAAGGAAAGGGAGGGAGGGAGGGAGGGAGGGAGGGAAGGAAGAAAGGAAGGAAGGAAAGAAGGAAGGAAGGAAGGAAGGAAGGAGAAGGCAGGAAAAAGGGGAAGGAGGCAAGGAAGCAGGGAAGGAAAAGGAAGGAAAGAAAGAAAGAAAGAGAAGGCAGAGTGAGAGAGGAAGGACAGAAAGAAAAAGGAATCAAAGAAGAAACCAAAAGGAAAGGAAGCAAGGGAGAGAGGGATGAAAGAAAAGAGAAAGGGAACGAAGGAAAGGAAAGAAAGAAAGAAAGAAAGAAAGAAAGAAAGAAAGAAAGAAAGAAAGAAAGAGGGCAACCTTTTAGATACAAACTACTCCTTTTAAAACCTCCCCACCCCAAACCCCTCTTCTTTCCCAAGGACATGGCATTCCCAGAGATTCCCACAGCCTTATGGGACCTGCTCCTCTTTGCAAAGCAGCTCCCAGACCGGACGTGAAGCCCCCAGCCCCTTAAACCCACTGGGTTTGATACAGCCTGGGGGGTGGTGGGGGGCTTTAGGATTCTCTCTCTCTGTTCCTGCAAAACTCATCCCTTCACTATGAAGGAAAAAAATGGTGGGGAAGAGAAGGGGGCTCTCTTTTTTTACAACCCCCACCCCCCCCCAAGTCTTCTCCTGGTTGGAAATCCACGGTTTCCTAACTCAGCAGGCCTTTCCAATGATCTCTTCGGGGGGTCGGCCTCTCCTGGCTCTACCACGGTCTCCAGATGAAGGCCGAGGCCTCCGGGGTGGGCTTCTTGGGGGCCGCCGGCTTCTTGGGTGCCGGGGACGAGAGGAGGGAGAAGGTGGCGTCGGAGAGGGTGTGGATTTTGCAGAAATGCTTGATCAGCCGCGCCTGGGTCTCCTTCTTGGGCTGGCAGAAGGAGAGGAAACAGAAGGCTTCCCTTAAGCAGCGCAGGTAACCCGTATGGAAATCGAACGCCGGGTTTTTCACGCCTGGAAAAAAAAGGAAGAGTAAACCACCGTCAGTCTCGGTCTTGGAAGCGAGAAAAGCTTTGCAAATCTCCTCCGTTGTGTTAGTCCAGGGGTCTGCAAAGTCGGCTCTTTTAAGACTGGTGGACTTCAACTCCCAGAATTCCCCAGCCAGCTAGACTGGTGGACTTCAACTCCCAGAATTCCCCAGCCAGCTAGACTGGTGGACTTCAACTCCCAGAATTCCCCAGCCAGCTAGACTGGTGGACTTCAACTCCCAGAATTCCCCAGCCAGCTAGACTGGTGGACTTCAACTCCCAGAATTCCCCAGCCAGCTAGACTGGTGGACTTCAACTCCCAGAATTCCCCAGCCAGCTAGACTGGTGGACTTCAACTCCCAGAATTCCCCAGCCAGTTAGACTGGTGGACTTCAACTCCCAGAATTCCCCAGCCAGCTAGACTGGTGGACTTCAACTCCCAGAATTCCCCAGCCAGCTAGACTGATGGACTTCAACTCCCAGAATTCCCCAGCCAGGATTGTGGCCTGGGATGCTGTTATTCTTTTGCCAACACATTCCTTGGTTTGCTATGCCTGTCAACCAGTGAGCCTCAAAAAAGAAACTTTTCCAAAATTGGAACTGCAGCGAAGCACAAAAACTCTCATTTCCTTGCCAGGAATCATTGCTATTATTTATTAAATCAATTTGCAAGCTGCCCCCCCTTGCTTCTTACAAGACCGCGAGAAAGAATAAAATTATTGGGGTTTTATAACACACACACGGTTATAAAGAGGCTTAAAAAAACCACAACTTTGCCCCCTTCTCATTTATATAGTGTGCATCTCAATAGGAAGGCCCTTAGATTTTGCATTTACCTGATTCCTGCATCTGACGCTGCTTCTTCAGGTAGCTGACGGCCGTTTCTAAAATGTCAGCTTTCTCCAACTTGGTATTGGGCTGGTGGCACCGGAATTCCCTCTCCAGCAACAGTTTCAGCTGCTCGATGCTGCTGTTAATTCGGTCACGGCGCATTTTCTCCACCACCGGCTTCCTCAGCTGCGAGAAAGGAAGAGAAGAGAGGAGAGGAGAAGAGAAGGAAGGAATTAGAGGAGAAGAGAAGGAATTAAGAGGAGAAGGAATTAGAGGAGAAGAGAAGAGAAGGAAGAGAAGAGAAGGAATTAGAGGAGAAGAGAAGAGAAGGAATTGGAGGAAAAGAGAAGATAAAAACAGAAGAGAAGGGGAAAGGAAGGAAGGAAAAATATATTAAAACGTCAAGCTAAACACAAAACTTAAGAAGCAACAAAAAAAAAATACACGATGTTTCCTGCAATCCAGTTTATATTTTACTATCTTTTTTTTTTAGGGAAGGTCTTCAAACAGAGGATAAGCTGTTATCTGGGCAGGGGGTGGGGGGGTGAGATTGGATGACCTCTAAGGTGCCTTCTGTTTCCACAATTCTACTGGGCAAACTTCCTTTCCTGGAAAGCTCCAAGTGGACAATTTTCCCTCCTTTGCAGAACCTTCCTTCCTTCCTTCCTTCCTTCCTTCCTTCCTTCCTCCCTCCCTCCCTCCCTCCCTCCCTCCCTCTCTCTCTTTCTTTCTTTCTCTCTTTCTTTCGTATTAACTTGCTAAGAGGCAGCTTGGATGGACACCCAAGCCAGGAATCCCTGGGTCAGAGACCCAGAGGTTAACAGAATTACAGAATAACAAGAGTTGGAAGGGACCTTGGAGGTCTTTTAGTCCAACCCCCTGTGGCTTTTTAAAAATTTTTTAACCAATTAATAAGAATTGAGCTGGAAGGGACCCTGGGAGGTCTTCTAGTCCAGCCCCCTGCTCAAGTGGGAGACCCTTAGACCATTGCAATCCATCAGAATAGAACTGGAAGGGACCACAGAGGTCTTCTAGTCCAACCCCCTGCTCAAGCGGGAGACCCTTAGACCATTTCAATCCATCAGAATAGAACTGGAAGGGACCACAGAGGTCTTCTAGTCCAACCCCCTGCTCAAGCGGGAGACCCTTAGACCATTTCAATCCATCAGAATAGAACTGGAAGGGACCACAGAGGTCTTCTAGTCCAACCCCCTGCTCAAGCGGGAGACCCTTAGACCATTTCAATCCATCAGAATAGAACTGGAAGGGACCACAGAGGTCTTCTAGTCCAACCCCCTGCTCAAGCGGGAGACCCTTAGACCATTTCAATCCATCAGAATAGAACTGGAAGGCACCACAGTCTTCTAGTCCAAGCCCCTGCTTAAGCGGGAGACCCTTAGACCATTTCAATCAACCAAACCATCAGAATAGAACTGGAAGGGACCTCGGAGGTCTTCTAGTCCAACCCCCTGCTCAAGCGGGAGACCCTTAGACCATTTCAATCAACCAAACCATCAGAATAGAACTGGAAGGGACCTCGGAGGTCTTCTAATCCAACCCCCCTTGTCCAGGCAGGAAAAAAAAACCCCTATCATTCCAGACAAACGGCTGTCCCATCTTTCTTTAGGAAACCTCCAGGGATGACCCCAAATTACCTTGTTCTTTTCCTTGGCCAGCATCTTCTCCCCTCCCAGGTGCAGGTGGCATGGGGCGCTGCCAGTGGGGGCCATCTCTCGATCGGTTGGCAAGGAGGGAGCAAAGAGAGCGAGCGAGAAGGGCCAGGCTGTCAGATGCCAGCTGGATGGGAGCTCCCAAGGTCTCTCCGTCTATTTATACCCATCCTTCGTGAGTTTCACACGAGTTGCCCTTTCCCACACTCGCCCCGGCCAATCCCGGCTCGTGGTGGGGAGCCGAGGGGAGGCACCGTTTCAACCCACGCTCGACTGATTTTCAATGCCTTGGGGGGGTGGGGGGGAGAGAGTCACCTTCTGCCTCAGGGGGATGGGAGACAAAGCCCCCCAGCCCAGCCCAGCCCAGCCCAGCCCAAAGTGCCAGCATCTATGGGAAAAATCAAATCTCTACTTTTAATCCCCCTGGGCCAAGCAGACCCCCCCTCCCCTCGATCTGGGATCCCTAGCATTCCTTCTTTTTCATTTTGGGGGGGGGGTTATTTATGCATTTTTCTTCTTCTTTGAAATATGTGAGTGATTGATAAACAGTGTATTGCCTGGATTGATTTGTTTATATAGAGTATTAATAAACCGGTAGAATGGAATGGATTGGAATATAGAATATAGAATAGAATCGAAAATAGGATAGGATAGGATAGGAATAGCATAGAATTAGAAAGAATTAGAATAAGAAGAGAAGAGAAATATAGAAGAGAAATATAGAAGAGAAATATAGAAGAGAAATAGAATGAGAATTATAATAGAATAGAATGTAGAATAGAATAGAATGAACAATAAAATATAGAATAGAATAGAATAGAAATAGCATAGAATTAGAATTTTGAATTAGAATTAAAATAAGAATAGAATAGAAATATAGAATAGAATGAGAATGAGAATAGAATAGAATAGAATATAGAATCGAAAATAGAATAGGATAGGATAGGAATAGCATAGAATTAGAAAGAATTAGAATAAGAAGAGAAGAGAAATATAGAAGAGAAATAGAATGAGAATTAGAATAGAATAGAATGCAGAATAGAGTAAAATGAATAATAAAATATAGAATATAGAATAGAATAGAAATAGCATAGAATTAGAATTTTCAATTAATATTAAAATAAGAATAGAATAGAAATATAGAATAGAATGAGAATGAGAATAGAATAGAATATAGAATAGAATAGGATAGGATAGGAATAGCATAGAATTAGAATAAGAAAAGAAGAGAAATATAGCAGAGAAATAGAATGAGAATTAGAATAGAATGCAGAATAGAGTAAAATGAATAATAAAATATAGAATATAGAATAGAATAGAAATAGCATAGAATTAGAATTTTCAATTAATATTAAAATAAGAATAGAATAGAAATATAGAATAGAATGAGAATGAGAATAGAATAGAATATAGAATAGAATAGGATAGGATAGGAATAGCATAGAATTAGAATAAGAAAAGAAGAGAAATATAGCAGAGAAATAGAATGAGAATTAGAATAGAATGCAGAATAGAATAGAATGAATAATAAAATATAGAATATAGAATAGAATAGAAATAGCATAGAATTAGAATTTTGAATTAGAATTAAAATAAGAATAGAATAGAAATATAGAATAGAATGAGAATAGAATAGAATAGAATATAGAATCAAAAATAGAATAGGATAGGAATAGCATAGAATTAGAAATAATTAGAATAAGAAGAGAAGAGAAATATAGAAGAGAAATAGAATGAGAATTAGAATAGAATAGAATGCAGAATAGAATAGAATGAATAATAAAATATAGAATAGAATAGAAATAGCATAGAGTTAGAATTTTGAACTAGTATTAAAATAAGAATAGAATAGAAATATAGAATAGAATTAGAACGAGAATAGAATAGACTAAGAAAGGTCATAAAATTATATTCCATTCCATTCCACTCCATTATTATTCTATTCTATTCTGCCTTTTATTCTATTCTATTTTCTATTCTGTTCTATTCTGCATTTCATTCTCTATTCTATTCTGTTCTATTTTATTCAGAAGCGTGGACTTCAATTCCCCAGCCTGGGGAATTCTGGGCGTTGAAGTCCATGCCTCTTTTAAAAAAAAAAAAGAGCCATAAAACCATGCTTTAAAGGGACGGCGCGTGTGGGGCAGATCAAAGCACGTCCGATTGGCCATGTGGGATTGTCACCACTAACCAGATGGTCTTTTGGGACCGGGCCTTCCCTCCCTTGCCCCCCCCCCCCACCATTGAGGTTCAAGCACTGTTACTAATGTCTCCGATGGTGCCATGGCACACTTCTATTGTGTTAACACCGAGGGGGGAGTGTGGGAAAGGCGGATAAGCTGAAACCCACCCAGCCTTTGAGGGCGCATCTATGCCCCCCTCCCTCCCCTGCAAACAACACGTGGTCCCTTGTGAGGAGGGGTGGGGGGAGATTGGGGTGGAACTGTGCAGAGGCCAAGGAAACACACACACACACACACACACACACAGAGAAAGAGAAAATCCCCCATTTTACGGGCCTCTCCTCATGCTGGAGCCCCCCCCCCTCCCCAAAGTAGCTGGGGAAGCTGGTTGAAAGGAAATAGGCAGGAAAAGTAAGCTAGGGAAATTGCCAGAGGAGGGGAAAGAGAGGGGTAGAGGAAAGAAGAGAGAAGGGAACCCTAGAGGTCACCTAGCTCCACCCAACTCCGAGCTCCCCCTTTGTTTTCTGGCGCCGTTGTAACTTCCAACGGTCACTAAGTCGAGGAGTGGAAGAGGCCACTGGTCCGCTCTGGGTGAAGAGGGGCGTCACTCAAAGCCCCCACAGGTGGGCAGGCAGGTATGGGAGCCATGTCCCATTGGCCCTGCGTGGTGCCAACTTCCAGCGTAGCAAGGGAAGAGAAAAGGAATGAAGAGAAGAGAAGGAATTAGAGAAGAGAAAAGAAGGAATTAGAGAAGAGGAGATGAAAAGTGGAACTAAAGAAGAGAAGAAAAGGAATTAGAGGAGAAGAGAAAAGGAATGAATGAAGAGGAATTAGAAAAGAGGAGAGAAAAAGAGGAATTAGAGAAGAGAAGAGAGAAGAGAAGAAGAAAGAGGAATTAAAGGAGAAGAGAAGGAATTAGAGGAGAGGAGGAATTAAAGAAGGGAAGAAATTAGAGACCAGGAGAAGAGGAATTAAAGAAGAGAAGAAGTGAAGGAATTAGAGAAGAGGAGAGGAGGGGAGGAATTAAAGAACAAGAGAAGGAATTAGAGAAAGAGAAGAGAACAGGAATTAAAAAAGAGAAGAGAAGGAATTAGAGAAGAGAAAAGTGAAGGAATTAGAGAAGAGGAGAGGAGGGGAGGAATTAGAGAAGAGGAGAGGAGGGGAGGAATTAAAGAACAAGAGAAGGAATTAGAGAAAGAGAAGAGAACAGGAATTAAAAAAGAGAAGAGAAGGAATTAGAGAAGAGAAATTAAGAGAACAGAAAAGGAAATTAGAATAGAATAGAACAGAAGAGCAGAGTTGGAAGGGACCTTGGAGGTCTTCTAGTCCAACCCCACTGCCTAGGCAGGAAACACCCTTGCAGACCAACAGCTATCCAATCTCCTCTCATTGCACGAGAGGGAAGACCCTCGCCAAGGCTCGGAGGGGGCTTCGCACGCTTCCCCCCTCCTCATTTCCAACTTCCCCCGTGTGCTCCCGCCCACCCACCCAAAATGTGTCTAGGTATAAGGCTCAGTCTCTTGATTGGATTCCCGTGTGTGTGTGTGTGTGTCCCCACTGCCCCAAAATCCACACACACACACACACACACACACACACACACACACACACACACACGGCCTTTTTATCCAGCCTCGTGCAAATTCCCACCATCCCCCCTCCCTCCCACCCTCCTCCCCTCCCTCCAGGGCCTTAAGAGGGATTTATTATTTCCTGCTTTATTAACTCTGAAAAGCTGGGGAGGGGTGCAAGGGGTGGGCTGGGCTGGGAGCTCTTTGGCCCGTAAATAGCCTGGCAGTGGGTGAAATAAAAGCCAGCTTGTGGGGCAGCCTCCCGGTGGGATGTGGGAAAGGGCTGACCTTCTCCCCCCCACCAACCCCCCCGCAACGGCCCAGCCTGCTGCATAGACCCCGTGCCCCAGTGGGAAGAATCAATTAGATCCTCAAAAAAAATCCCTGAACAGGTTGCTTTGAGGATCTCTCGGAGCAGGCTGACTGTTGGGCATGGCTGGTGGCTTAAGAACACCTTCCTCTTCCTCACCCTGTCCAGGGTTGGACTAGAAGACCTCCAAGGTCCCTTCCAGCTCTATTCTGGTGAATTGAAATGGTCCAGGGTCTCCTGCTTGAGCAGGGGTTGACTAGAAGACCCCTAAGGACCCTTCCGGCTCTATTCTCATGGATTGATTGAAATGGTCCGGGGTCTCCTGCTTGAGCAGGGGGGATGGACTAGAAGACCTCTAAGGTCCCTTCCAGCTCTATTCTGATTGATAGATGGATTGAAATGGTCCAGGGTCTCCTGCTTGAGCAGGGGGTTGGACTAGAAGACCTCCAAGGCCCCTTCCAGCTCTATTCTCATGGACTGATTGATTGAAATGGCCTAGGGTCTCCTGCTTGAGCATGGGGTTGGACTAGAAGACCTCCAAGGTCCCTTCCAGCTCATTTCTGGTGAATTGAAATGGTCCAGGGTCTCCTGCTTGAGCAGGGGTTGACTAGAAGACCCCTAAGGACCCTTCCAGCTCTATTCTCATGGATTGATTGAAATGGTCCGGGGTCTCCTGCTTGAGCAGTGGGGATGGACTAGAAGACCTCCAAGGCCCCTTCCAGCTCTATTCTCATGGACTGATTGATTGAAATGGCCTAGGGTCTCCTGCTTGAGCATGGGGTTGGACTAGAAGACCTCCAAGGTCCCTTCCAGCTCATTTCTGGTGAATTGAAATGGCCTAGGGTCTCCTGCTTGAGCAGGGGTTGACTAGAAGACCCCTAAGGACCCTTCCAGCTCTATTCTCATGGATTGATTGAAATGGTCCGGGGTATCCTGCTTGAGCAGTGGGGATGGACTAGAAGACCTCCAAGGCCCCTTCCAGCTCTATTCTCATGGATTGATTGATTGAAATGGCCTAGGGTCTCCTGCTTGAGCAGGGGGTTGGACTAGAAGACCTCCAAGGCCCCTTCCAGCTCTATTCTCATGGATTGATTGATTGAAATGGCCTAGGGTCTCCTGCTTGAGCATGGGGTTGGACTAGAAGACCTCCAAGGCCCCTTCCAGCTCTATTCTGGTTGATTGCTTGATTGCTTGATTGCTTGATATGGTAAAAGGTCTCCTTCATGAGCAGGGGGTTGGACTAGAAGACCTCCAAGGCCCCTTCCAACTCCACCCTGATTGATAGATGGATTGGAGCTTCTTGGGATGAGAAGAGAAGTGCCTTCAAAGAAAAAAAAAAAACCAGTTGTCTTTTGATTAAAACAAATATTTCAGAACTTCATCTTAGGGATGGACCAAGGATTGGCCGCCTCCTTTTAAGTCCCCCTCCCCACAAACTCTCCCTCCCCCTCCTCCTCCTCCTCCGTCCGCCATGCCTTGGCCTCCAACCCAGGCCAGATGTTCAAGCAGGCGTGGGGAAGAGAGGCAAGCTTTCCCCCAACCTCTTTTCAGCCGCTGGTGATCAATGGCGTTTGGCAAAACCGCAGAGCCGGTCAATGCGATGCAGATGGTCCTTTCGAGGGACGCTGGTCCTCCCTCTCCCCCCCCCTCCCCGATTCTCACCCCGGCACAAAGGAAAGTCAAATAGCATCGCTAATTCGGCTTGTAACGCGGCACACTTCCGCTCTCAAGAGCCTTCAATGGCTGGAATGGGGGCTGCGGTGTGGGAAACGCCGGGCCTTCTGAAGCTTTGCTTGCGTCCCAGACTCTCTCGGGGTTGGGGGGGGGGCACATCTGCCTTCAGCCGGGCAGACGTGGGAGGGGGGAGGGGAAGGAGAAGGTGAAATGGGTTGGGGGAGAGGAGGAGGAGGAGGAGGAAGAAGAAGAAGAAGAAGAAGAGGAAGAAGAAGAAGAAGAAGAAGAAGAAGAAGAAGAAGAAGAAGAAGAAGAAGAAGAAGAAGAAGAAGAAGAAGAGAAGGGGGAGGAGGAGGAGAAGAAGAAGAAGAAGAAGAAGAGGAGGAGGAGAAGAGAAGAAGAAGAAGAAGAAGAAGAGAAGAAGAAGAAGAAGAAGAAGAAGAAGAAGAAGAGGAGGAGGAGGAGGAGGAAGAAGAAGAAGAAGAAGAGGAGGAGAAGAAGAGAAGAAGAAGAAGAAGAAGAGGAGGAAGAAGAAGAAGAAGAAGAAGAGAAGAAGAAGAAGAAGAGGAGGAGGAGAAGAGAAGAAGAAGAGAAGAAGAAGAAGAAGAAGAGAAGGAGGAAGAGGGGGAGGAGGAGGAGGAGGAAGGAGGAGGAAGAATAAAAGGAGGTGGAGAAGTGAAGGAGGAGAGGAGGAAAAGAGGAGGAAGAGGGAGAAGAAAGAAGAAGAAAAAGAGAAAGGAGGAGGAGGAGGAGAAAGAAGAAGAAGAAAGAAGATGAGGGGGAAGAATAGGAGGAGAAGAAAGAAGAAGAAAAAGAAAGAGGAGGAGGAAGAGGAAGAAGTTGTGATGGAGGAGAAGAAAAGAGGAGGAAGAATAAGAGGAGGAGGAAGTGGAGGAGAGGAGGAGAAAAAAGAAAAAAAGAAAAAAGAAAGGAGGAGGAAGAGGAAGAAGTAGTGATGGAGGAGGAGGAGGAAAGAGGAGGAAGAAGAAAAAGGAAAGGAAAGGAGGAAGAGGAGGAGAAAGAGGAAGGAGTAGTGATGAAGGAGGAGGAGCAAAGAGAAGGAGGAGGAGGAATAAGAGGAGGAGGAGGAGAGGAGGAAGAAGAAAAAGAAGAAAGAAGAAGAGGAAGAAGAGAGAGAGAGGAGTAGGAGGGAGGAATGAATAAATAATTAAATAAAGCTGTTCATTAAATCTGCAGAGCTTCCCATCAGCCCAAATTATAACATTCTTGTTATTCTTGTTATGATTCTTAATTAGCCTTATGACTGTTCCTTCTTGAACATATTCTTTCTTACTCCTTATTTTTTATTCTTTCCTATTTTTATTTTCATTTTAAATTTCCTCATTACGATAACAATCAACCAGTCCAACAGCTTGTTTGCAGAGGTTGTGGGGGTGCTCCGTCCCTGGCGGTTGGACAGCCGCTTGTCTGAAACAGTCGAGGGTCTCCTGCTTGAGCAGGGGGGTCAGACTAGAAGACCTCCAAGATCCCTTCCAGCTCTGTTATTCTGAAAGTGTGTCCTGCTTGAGCAAGGGGTCAGACTAGAAGACCTCCAAGGTCTCTTCCAGCTCTATTCTGATTTATTGATTGATTGATTGATTGAAATGGTCTAGGGTCTCCTGCTTGAGAAGGGAACTGGACTAGAAGACCTCCAAGGTCTCTTCCAGCTCTATTCTGATTGATTGATTGAAATGGTCTAGGGTCTCCTGCTTGAGAAGGGAACTGGACTAGAAGACCTCCAAGGTCTCTTCCAGCTCTATTCTGATTGATTGATTGATTGATTGATTGAAATGGTCTAGGGTCTCCTGCTTGAGAAGGGAACTGGACTAGAAGACCTCCAAGGTCTCTTCCAGCTCTATTCTGATGGATTGATTGAAATGGTCTAGGGTCTCCTGCTTGAGCAGGGGGTCAAACTAGAAGACCTCCAAGTTCTCTTCCAGCTCTATTCTTGATGAATTGTAATGGTCTAGGCGCAGGGGTCTGCAAAGTCGGCTCTTTTAAGACTGGTGGACTTCAACTCCCAGAGTTCCCCAGCCAGCATAGCTGGCTGGGGAATTCTGGGAGTTGAAGTCCACCAGTCTTGAAAGAGCCGACTTTGCAGACCCCTGGTCTAGGGTCTCCTGCTTGAGCAGGGGATGGACTAGAAGACCTCCAACATCCTTCCCAGATTTATTCTGTTTCGATTGATTGATATTTTTTTTTTTTTAAACCACTGGTTGCAAAATTTTCTAGGAATTCACATTTTCGTAGCGTGGGATAGACAAGCAACAACCGTGGCCAAGGGAGACCCCGCAGAAGGTCATGGATTGACCCCTTTGGGAAACCAGCAAAGGATGGAGAAGAGGAGGTGGGATTAACCCCCACCTTCGTCCAGGAATGTCTTCTACTTTGGCCCGAGGGTTGGACTAGAAGACCTCTAGAGTCCCTCTCATTGTTTCCCCCCCCCCGCTGCGTCGCTTCCAGAAGCCACGCAGCTTCACCCCCACCCCCCCAAAAACCAAAATCCCATCTTTCCTTGCCACATGGCTAAGACCCTCCGTCCTGGGGGACGCTTGAAAATCCTCCCTCGTTCCCACACATTTCCTGAATGGCGCCCACCTTTTGACACGAGCGTGTGCCGGTCACAACAAGCCACATTAGTTCCACTCCTTGGCTCGGCTATTGTCTTCAGTGGGAAAAGAGGCCGAAACGTGTTTTTTTTTAAGGGTTTGGGGGTATTTCCCCTCCCCCCCATCTCTTTTGAAATCTTGCATGTGCCTTGGGAGAAAAAAGGACTCCCGACCCAAACATCTGGCAATCATGTGGGAAGGCTGTCTTTCAAAGCCACGCCGGGCACTAAAAATCGCACGCCGGGCTGCAACATTCTCGGAAGCGCCTGTGACTCGGAGGAGCCCCCTAAAAGGAGCAAATTGCACCCCATTTTTATGTCTTTATGGCCGGGCTATCCCGACTCTTTCTCTCTCAAGTCTGGAGAGGCCCCCGTGGGAAGAGGAGACTTCCACGTTTTCCCCCATCGTAAAACTTTTCAAACATCTCCTGC
>CM077655.1:3116682-3141998 GCA_039707465.1 Rhabdophis nuchalis
AGCAGAGAATGAGGTCAGGGAGTGGGGCACGGTGGGGAAGGGCCTTTCCCGCGGGGCGCTAAGATGAAGAGCTGTCGTAAACCTGGTTTCCCTCCCGCTTTGGCTCAACCAGGTTTAAGCTGGCGGGAAAAGGAGCGGGGCGGAAAAAAAGGGCTGGGGGCTGAGTTTTCACCCTCCATGAAGTTCACCTCCATATCCTGCTTTATATTAAAGAGAGAGGGGTGCTTAACGGTTGGATGTCATACATTTGGAAAGCTTAAGGACGGTTTGCGTTGGTGGGTTTGCCGGGAGGGGGAGGTGGACGTGACAGACCAGCGATTGTGGTGTCTGGTTTTTGGGGGGTGTTGGTTGTGCAGTTGGCATACTGTGTATGCGCTCGGTTTGAGAAAATAAATCTAAAGATGTGAAAGGGAATTCCCATGTGGCTCTCTGTTTCCTGGGCTTCGAATGTGGGGTGCTGTTTATGGCTGGGGGGAAGGAGTTATAAATGAATAAATCCTATCATATCTATCTATCTATCTATCTATCTATCTATCTATCTATCTATCTATCTATCTAGATAACAGATCTATCTATCTCTATCAACTATCTATCTATCTATCTATCTATCTATCTATCTATCTATCTATCTATCTATCTATCTATCTATCTATCTATCTATCTATCTAACAGATCTATCTCTATCAACTGTCTATCTATCTATCTATCTATCTATCTATCTATCTATCTATCTATCCATCTATCTATCTAGATAATAGATCTATATCAACTGTCTATCTATCTATCTATCTATCTATCTATCTATCTATCTATCTATCTATCTATCTATCTATCTATCTATCTAGTTAGATAATAGATCTATCTATCTCTATCAACTGTCTATCTATCTATCTATCTATCTATCTATCTATCTATCTATCTATCTATCTATCTATCTATCTATCTATCCATCTATCTATCTATCTACACACACACACACACACACACACACACACACACACACCGCTTCAAAATCCGTAGTGAGCAGTACATTGTCTGGGTCAACTTACTTTGCACCAAATCTTGATAATAATGATGATATTAATTAAATCTACATTGTAATAATTCAAGCTTACTCTGAATAGCTTCCATCCTGCAACGAGGCCTTAATAAATCTATCAACCCTACGCCAAATCCTTGGGAAGGACTCAGTGAACATCTGGCTGATTGTGTGACCAGCCGTAAGAGAATAACGGAGTTGGAAGGGACCTTGGAGGTCTTCTAGTCCAACCCCCTGCTCAAGCAGGAGACCCTGGGCCATTTCAATCAATAGAACAATCAGAATAGAGCTGGAAGGGACCTTAGAGGTCTTCTAGTCCAACCCCCTGCTCAGGCAGGAGACCCTGGGCCATTTCAATCAATCAGAATAGAGCTGGAAGGGTCCTTGGAGGTCTTGTAGTCTGACCCCACTCAAGCAGGAGACTCTATGTATTATTTTAATCAATCAATCAATCAATCAATCAATCAATCAATCAATCCATCAGAATAGAGTTGGAAGGGACCTTGGAGGTCTTCTAGTCCAACCCCCTGCTCAGGCAGGAGATCCTGGGCCATTTCAATCAATCAGAATAGAGCTGGAAGGGTCCTTGGAGGTCTTGTAGTCTGACCCCACTCAAACAGGAGACTCTATGTATTATTTTAATCAATCAATCAATCAATCAATCAATCAATCAATCAATCAATCAATCAATCAATCAGAATAGAGCTGGAAGGGACCTTGGAGGTCTTCTAGTCCAACCCCCTGCTCAAGCCGGAGACCCTATACCATTTTCACATGAATGGGGACTGGGTGAAAATCTCTCCTGTGCCAGTCATTCATTGAATGTCTGAACGTTTATATACTAAAATAAATTATACATTTACTAGAAGTGTATGTCTGGTGTTTGCAAAAGGCTGAAACCACAGCGTCTCGCTCCTGCCCTCTAGCGACCGGAGGTGGAATGAAAGCCCTGCAAATAAGTTTTATTTCTCTTTTATTTATTTCAACCCTCCTTCAAAAACGAAGGACCTTCTTAACCTTTTCACAATAACCCTGCGTGGTAGGCCCTGCTGAGAGGACACACCCTGCATATTTTGAATTTTAAAACTCCCCCCCTCCCCCAGTTTTCTGGGGGCTTTGAGAATTTCTACCTTTTTAGGGTTTAGGGAATATTAGTTTTAATATGGGGATTTTAGTGCAGGGACAATTAAATTTAATTTGTTTTTATTTATTGTATCTATTTTTGTATATTTTTATGTGTTTTAATTTTTTCCCTGTACACCGCTCCGAGTCCCCTTGGGGAGAGGACGCGGTATATAAAAATAAAATATTATTATTATTATTATTATTTTAAAATACAACACTCTTGTAAATACAAACTCCAAAACACACACATTCACACACAAAGCTCTTCAGAGTTTAAAAAGCCTCTAGTTATTTCAATTTTTCCTCCTCGCCAACCCACAAATAAGAATCTGAAGCAAAGGGAAGGGAGACCAACCCTCGATTTTTTAATTGTTAAAAACAGAAGTAACTGCAGGGGGAAACCCCCCAAATTTCCTGTTTTCCATTTTCTTTTCTTTTTTTTTTTTGCATTCAAAATAAAAAAAATTCTCCCTGCTGTATCATCAACATTTTTTTGTTCACCCGCTAATCTGCAGCGCTGGGAAACGATAGAAATCGGCAAAGATTTTGAGGCGTAGGCAAAAAATGATGCACCGTCAAGATATGAGTTGCATATCTTAATTTCAATTTTAAGCAAAAAAGGCACGGGTGTGAAGTGGGCGGCGATAACCGGCCGAATGAGTCAATAAATAACCATCAATTGAATTTTGCCTCTATCCTGGCCTTGGGAATGCCTCCGAGGGCAGATCTGCCTTGGGAATGCTAGTGCAGGGCAAATTTGCAACTTGAAGTCTGAAGGACTTCAGCTCCCAGACTTGCAAATTTGCAACTTGCAACTTGAAGTCTGAAGGACTTCAGCTCCCAGACTTGCAAATTTGCAACTTGCAACTTGAAGTCTGAAGGACTTCAGCTCCCAGACTTCTCCAGCCAGCAAAGCTGGCTGGAGAAGTCTGGGAGCTGAAGTCCTCAGACTTCAAGTTGCAAAGTTTGCCCACCCCTGGGCTAGTGGTTTTCCTGATTTTTCTAATAATGAGGGGGGGAGGGTGGAATTGAGGGAGTGGGAGACAGGAAAAGGAGGATGATCCTGAATTTTTTCCCCTCTAGAAATAAACGGTGGAGAAGTGACTGAAAAGTATAATCGAAAATCCAGAGGGGATGCTAACATGCACCATTAAAATTAAAAACAACAACCAAGGATGCTAATTAAGAAATGGATGGGAAATTGCGCCCATCCATCATCGTTTTCCTCCAAGGAATGAATAACACTAGGAAAGAATGCAAAGTTTGACCGCGGTAGATATGATTTCCTTCTGGCACATATTTCAGGGTTGAATGTATGTCTGGATTTTTTCCGACAAAAAGACTTTTTTTTTAAATTTCAAATTTATACCCCGCCCTTCTGCTTGCAAGGACCCAGGGTGTTGGGGTTTTATCCCCCTCTTTGCATATTTCGTTCAGGAGTTGATTACTGTCCAGCCTGTTCGAGTTGTGAGCCAGAGGAACAGGCTGCCACATGAAGCCATCAATCTTTCTTTGGAGAAAGAAGTAGGCTGCAGAGCTTCTTGACTGCAACTTGAAGATGGATGGACTTCAATTCCCAGAATTCCTCAGCCAGCATGACTGGACTTCATCTCCCAGAATTCCCCAGCTAGTATGAATGGACTTCATCTCCCAGAATTCCCCAGCCAGTATGGGTGGACTTCATCTCCCAGAATTCCCCAGCCAGCATGAGTGGACTTCATTTCCCAGAATTCCTCAGCCAGTATGAGTGGACTTCATCTCCCAGAATTCCCCAGCCAGTATGAGTGGACTTCATCTCCCAGAATTCCCCAGCCAGTATGGGTGGACTTCATTTCCCAGAATTCCCCAGCCAGTATGAGTGGACTTCATCTCCCAGAATTCCCCAGCCAGCATGAATGGACTTCATTTCCCAGAATTCCCCAGCCAGCATGAGTGGACTTCATCTCCCAGAATTCCCCAGCCAGTATGAGTGGACTTCATCTCCCAGAATTCCCCAGCCAGTATGAGTGGACTTCATCTCCCAGAATTCCCCAGCCAGCATGAGTGGACTTCATCTCCCAGAATTCCTCAGCCAGCATGACTGGACTTCATTTCCCAGAATTCCCCAGCCAGCATGAATGGACTTCATCTCCCAGAATTCCCCAGCCAGCATGAGTGGACTTCATTTCCCAGAATTCCCCAGCCAGTATGAGTGGACTTCATCTCCCAGAATTCCTCAGCCAGCATGAATGGACTTCATTTCCCAGAATTCCCCAGCCAGCATGACTGGACTTCATTTCCCAGAATTCCCCAGCCAGCATGACTGGACTTCATCTCCCAGAATTCCCCAGCCAGCATGACTGGACTTCATCTCCCAGAATTCCCCAGCCAGCATGGGTGGACTTCATCTCCCAGAATTCCCCAGCCAGTATGGGTGGACTTCATTTCCCAGAATTCCCCAGCCAGTATGAGTGGACTTCATCTCCCAGAATTCCCCAGCCAGCATGACTGGACTTCATCTCCCAGAATTCCCCAGCCAGTATGGGTGGACTTCATCTCCCAGAATTCCCCAGCCAGTATGAATGGACTTCATCTCCCAGAATTCCCCAGCCAGCATGAGTGGACTTCATCTCCCAGAATTCCCCAGCCAGCATGACTGGACTTCATCTCCCAGAATTCCCCAGCCAGCATGACTGGACTTCATCTCCCAGAATTCCCCAGCCAGTATGAGTGGACTTCATCTCCCAGAATTCCCCAGCCAGCATGGGTGGACTTCATCTCCCAGAATTCCCCAGCCAGTATGAGTGGACTTCATCTCCCAGAATTCCCCAGCCAGCATGGATGGACTTTAACTTCCAACTCCCGCCTGCTCCATTCGGCAAAGATTTGAAGAGGAGGAAAGTAGGAGACCAAAATTGCCTTTTTGCAGAGTGGAGTTAGAAGGGACCCTAGAGGTCATTTAGCCCAACCCGCTATTCAGGGCGATGTATCCGCATACCAGAACAAGCTGTATCCTCATTTCACACGGCACCCGAACTAAGAAATGCCCCCCCCTCATAAAAACCACACTACAGATAGTCCTTGACTTATAACAGTTCATTTAGTGACGCTGTCCCCGTTTTGGTGACCTTCTGACCAGGGAAGTCCAAGGGGCGGGGAGGAATGAGGGGGAGGGAATCCCGATTCGCTTTGCAACCGGGCCACTGATTTTTTTCTAAAAACCGCAGCGAGGGCGGCTGGCAAGAAAGTTGATCGCAGCTCACTCCGCAAACGTCTCGCTTAGCGACGTCAATCCTGGGCTGAACCGCGGCCGTACGTCGAGGACCAACCGCAGCAAAGCGTCGAATGAAATCCAATATTCCGAGCAGACCCAAAACCAGTTTGGAGGACGCTGTTCGGCTTCCAGAATAAACAAGAAAGATCGCTTTATATACACAAAGGAAGTGGGTGTGGAGTCGCAGGCAGGGAGAAATATTTTCATTTTCACTTCGACAACTTTCAGACGAAGCCCTGGGTCTCTCGGGCTGGGGAGATTTGCATTTTAAAAAAGGAGATTTTTTCTTCCAGGAGTTTAACTTGAAGGGCCAAATCCAGAGGGAATTTTTAAAACAACAACCACAACAGAAGCATTGAAAGACCTCGGGGAAATGCCGGGCCAGGAATCGAGTGAGTTGGAAAGCTACTTGATCTGGATCCGAAGTCAACTTCAGAACAATTTGATCCAGATGGCTTTCTCTCTCTCTCTGGGATCACTGTAATCAGGGAGAGAAAATGTCCCTGGTAAGTCCATGCTGTAAAACAGAAGGGAATCTATCTTCCTTCCTTCCTTCCTTCCTTCCTTCCTTCCTTCCTTCCTTCCTTCCTTCCTTCCTTCCCTCCTTCCTTCCTTCCTTCCTTCCTTGTTAGATAATAGATAGATCTATCTATTTATTTGTTTAGATAGATAGATGGATACGATAGATAGATAGATAGATAGATAGATAGATAGATGTAGAAAGATAGAGAGATATATATATATAGAGAGAGAGCGAGGTAGGTAGAAAGAAAGAAAGAGAGAGAGAGAGGTAGAAAGGAAGAAAGAAAGAAAGAAAGAAGATAGAGAAATAGATCTATTTATCTATTTATTTGTTTAGATAGATAGATAGATAGATAGATAGATAGATAGATAGATAGATGTAGATAGATAGATAGATAGATAGATAGAGAGAGAGGTAGGTAGAAAGAAAGAGAGAGAGAGAGAGGTAGAAAGGAAGAAAGGAAGAAAGAAAAAAAGATAGATAGATAGATAGATAGAAAGAGAGAGAGAGATGTAGAAAGATAGAGAGAGAGAGAGAGAGAGGTAGGTAGAAAGAAAGAAAGAAAGAGAGAGAGAGATAGAAAGGAAGGAAGGAAGAAAGAAAGAAAAAAGATAAATAGATAGATAAATAGATAGATAGAAAGAAAGAGAGAGAGACGTAGAAAGATAGATAGATAGAGAGAGAGGTAGGTAGAAAGAAAGAAAGAGAGAGAGAGAGAGAGAGAGAGGTAGAAAGAAAGGAAGAAAGAAAGAAAAAAGATAGATAGATAGATAGATAGGATAGAAAGAGATAGATATAGATGATAAATGATAGATAGATAGATAGATAGATAGATAGATAGATAGATAGATAGATAGATAGATAGATAGATAGATAGATAGATAGATAGATAGATAGATAGATAGATGAAAAGCTTTCCAGAGCCGAAATGTCAAGGAAATAGATACAGTGAGCCGGTGGAACAGCCTGCCACATGAAGCTGAATAGAGGAGGACTATTTCCCCCATTCACCCAGAGGTGGTGGATTTGGGTGGTCTGGGACGAAGGGGTTCTTCTTGCAATGCTGTGAACGACAGCTGTCCCCAGGGACTAGCAACTTGGGCCTTGCGGTTAAGGAGGTGGGGGGTGGGGGCAGCCGTGCGTGAAAGATTGCGTTTCCATTGCAGCTCCAACGTCTGGCCTGGAGACAGGCTGAAACTTTCTGGTAAACAAACACAACTACGTCTTTGTGTGTGTCTGTCTGTCTGTGTGTGTCTGTGTGTGTGTGTGTTTGTGTTGTGTTCCTTCTTCCAGTAACTGGGGGAAACACAAAAGTGAAAATTGCCACATTTTTGCACCTGGGCGATTGGGAAAATTAAAAGTTAAAAAGCCTTCGGTGGCGCCCTGGAGGAGGAAAGTCTGCCCCCTGGCTGGCCGAGACCCCCTTTGTGGAGGCAAACAAAACATTGACACCCCCCGCCCCAAAGGAGGAAAATGCCCCCCTTCCTCAAATCCTCCACCCGTTCTTAGATGTGGGGTTCAAATCTGCAGCCACCCAAATGCAGGAGGGGAGAAAATATATGATTTGTGCATGCGTGATTATCGATCTACTTTAAAAAATAATAATAAGGAAGGGTCAGCGTCTCAGATTAGGGGTGGGGGCACAGCAATTGTTGGGGGGGGTTTGTTAAAGTCAGAGGTGGGTGGAGCCAAGCAAGGTGGGGAGGGCCTACCTGTCATCCCTTTCTGTTTTTTAACAGATGAACAGAGTTGGAAGGGACCTTGCAGGTCATCTAGTCCAACCCCTTGCCCAACCAGGAGGCCCTACATCTTGCCTCTACCTAGGATCGAACTCACCACCTTTAACAGATGAACAGAGTTGGAAGGGACCTTGCAGGTCATCTAGTCCAACCCCCTGCCCAACCAGGAGACCCTACATCTTGCCTCTGCCTAGGATCGAACTCACCACCTTTAACAGATGAACAGAGTTGGAAGGGACCTTGCAGGTCATCTAGTCCAACCCCTTGCCCAAGCAGGAGGCCCTACATCTTGCCTCTACCTAGGATCGAACTCACCACCTTTAACAGATGAACAGAGTTGGAAGGGACCTTGCAGGTCATCTAATCCAACGCCCTGCCCAACCAGGAGACCCTACATCTTGCCTCTACCTAGGATCGAACTCACCACCTTTAACAGATGAACAGAGTTGGAAGGGACCTTGCAGGTCATCTAGTCCAACCCCTTGCCCAAGCAGGAGGCCCTACATCTTGCCTCTACCTAGGATCGAACTCACCACCTTTAACAGATGAACAGAGTTGGAAGGGACCTTGCAGGTCATCTAGTCCAACCCCCTTCCTAACCAGGAGACCCTACATCTTGCCTCTACCTAGGATCGAACTCACAACCTCCTGCTTGGGAAGCGAGAGCTCCCTTTCTTACCAAATCCCTTTTTACAACACTTTTCAAAAGACGTTCCCCTTTTTCTGTCGTTCTGCACGGGGGAAGGAATAGCTCCCGCTCATCCTTCTCCAACAGGTAGTAGAGCGAGAAACCTTTTCACAACAACCCCGCAGAGTAGGCCAGGCTGAGATTTCAATATCTCCGGATGAAGTTAGTCCATTCCTTTAAAACGGATCATTTTTCAGGAGGGGCCGATTGCCCTGTTGTAGGATTCCCCTTTCCTCGCTACTTCCCTTTCGTTGAAGAAAGCAGAAATTAAAACCTCTGAATTTTTTGAAAAAAATTTAAAAACTTCCTTGCCGAAGTAAAAGGGAAAGGAAGAGAATCATCATAACAAAAAATCTTCTCCTTTGGTTAAGTTGGGACTTTTCTTTCTGTGGAAATGATAATTTTTTTTTTTGCTTTTTCCTCCCACAAGTGCTGAGTAAAAGCCGAGTAGGTGGAAACTGGAAATCCCAAAAGAGTAACTTCTTATTTATTTTTGCACATCTCAGTCTGGCCTTGCACACAACCCTTCGTGCAAACAGCAAGCCAACCCAATATATATTGGTGGGGTCACCACTCACACGTCGGGAACAAAAATGAACATTTTCCCACCGAAGAAAAATGGGGCTTGTATTTTCTTTCCCACCTGTGCCGTTCTTACGACGGACGTATGGTGGTCGTTGAACCGAAGTGGCGTTCAGCCTCCCTCTTGGCTTTTCCCTTTGGGGATGATGGGGCTTGTAGTCCAGTCGTCTCCGACGCTGCGGCTTCTGAAATGCTCTTAAAATTGCGCTTTAAAAAGTTGGGGAAAGTTGAAACTTGTCTCCTTTCTCTTGTGTTCGGAGTTCAGTGTTGTTATTTTTCAGACAGAAGAGTTGTTTCATTTTTCAAGTCCCTGCAATGTTTTGCTGCTGGCATTAAAATAATATTTTTTTTTTTAAAAAAACCACAGCAATAAGGACACCAACAAAATGGCAGAATTAAACTTTGGGCTTGTAAATCCGGAGCGCGTTAGCCTTTCGGGTTTTTTTCAGCTTGACTATTGCCTCCGTTTCCTTGAAAGAGGATTTGAGTCAGCGAAAACTGCTTCTTTGAAACACACAAACACATTTTTTGCTAATTTAGCTACAGAAATGTGTTGGATGTGTTTTTTTCCCCCCTTTCGTTCTTCTTCTTTCTTTCAATCTGACTCAAGATCGATCTTGCCTGAAAATGCATCGCGAATCCGCTTCTTAAGACCTACCTAGTTGGTTGGTTGCTAGTTCGTTTTTTGCAACCTGTGCAGTAAAAACGGGGAGGAAAATAAATAAATAAAAATACTCTGGACCAACGGTTTTTTTTTGCCAGAATAAATAGGTGGCCTTTTAAATTCTAAATTTAAATCCTACATTTCTTTTTGAAGTGACTGTCGGGTTCCTTTAAGGCAGGGATCTCCAACCTTTGCAACTTTAAGTCTGAAGGACTTCAGCTCCCAGACTTCTCCAGCCAGCTTTGCTGGAGAAGTCCTTCAGACTTAAAGTTGCAAAGGTTGGAGACCCCTGGCCCAGGCCCTGACACTGACAGCTTTGCTGGCTGGAGAAGTCTGGGAGCTGAAGTCCTTCAGACATAAAGTTGCAAAGGTTGGAGACCCCTGGCCCAGGCCCTGACACTGACAGCTTAGCTGGCTGGAGAAGTCTGGGAGCTGAAGTCCTTCAGACTTAAAGTTGCAAAAGTTGGGGACCCCTGGCCCAGGCCCTGACACTAACAGCTTTGCTGGCTGGAGAAGTCTGGGAGCTGAAGTCCTTCAGACTTAAAGTTGCAAAGGTTGGGGACCCCTGGCCCAGGCCCTGACACTGACAGCTTTGCTGGCTGGAGAAGTCTGGGAGCTGAAGTCCTTCAGACTTAAAGTTGCAAAGGTTGGGGACCCCTGGCCCAGGCCCTGACACTGACAGCTTTGCTGGCTGGAGAAGTCTGGGAGCTGAAGTCCTTCAGACTTAAAGTTGCAAAGGTTGGAGACCCCTGGCCCAGGCCCTGACACTGACAGCTTTGCTGGCTGGACAAGTCTGGGAGCTGAAGTCCTTCAGACTTAAAGTTGCAAAGGTTGGGGACCCCTGGCCCAGGCCCTGACGCTGACAGCTTTGCTGGCTGGAGAAGTCTGGGAGCTGAAGTCCTTCAGACTTAAAGTTGCAAAGGTTGTAGACCCCTGGCCCAGGCCCTGACACTGACAGCTTTGCTGGCTGGAGAAGTCTGGGAGCTGAAGTCCTTCAGACTTAAAGTTGCAAAGGTTGGAGACCCCTGGTCCAGGCCCTGACACTGACAGCTTTGCTGGCTGGAGAAGTCTGGGAGCTGAAGTCCTTCAGACTTAAAGTTGCAAAGGTTGTAGACCCCTGGCCCAGGCCCTGACACTGACAGCTTTGCTGGCTGGAGAAGTCTGGGAGCTGAAGTCCTTCAGACTTAAAGTTGCAAAGGTTGGAGACCCCTGGTCCAGGCCCTGACACTGACAGCTTTGCTGGCTGGAGAAGTCTGGGAGCTGAAGTCCTTCAGACTTAAAGTTGCAAAGGTTGGGGACCCCTGCTTTAAGGGGAGGTCTCCACTTACGAGCCCAGCATCCCCGTGGCTAAGCGAGACACTGGCGAAGTGAGTTTTGACTCCATTTTTACGACCTTCCTTGCCCCCGTTGTTTGTGGATCCCTGCGATTGGTAAAGTGAGTAGCCCGGTCGGTAAGCGAATCCGCCTTCCTCCATTGACTTGGCTGATCAGGAGGTCAGAAGTAACTTCTGATCAGCAAAGTCAATGGAGGAAAACGGATTCGCTTAACGACTGGATTCGCTTAACGACTGGATTCGCTTAACGATGTGACCCCCCCGGGGGGGGTAGGGTGGGGGAAACGACACTGCAACGGTCATAAATACGAGTCAGTCGCTGAGCATCACATGACAGAGAGGCTGTAATGGTTCTGTGGCCTAGAAGTGGATCTCTCGCCTCACAATCAGGAGGTGGTGAGTTCAATCCTAGGTAGAGGCAGATGTAAGATTTCCCGCTTGGGCAGGGGGTTGGACTAGATGACCTGCAAGGTCCCTTCCAACTCTTGTTCATCTGTTAATCTGTTTTAGGTTTTAAAAAATAGTTGTAAGTCCCTTTTTTTAAAAGCGATGTTGTAACTTTGAACCATCACTAAATGGACTTATTTTTTTCCCTTCGTTCCATGGCGTTCTCTTTCATCTTCTTGGCTTTCCAATTTAAAGTTGATGATTTCTGCTCCTGGTTAATCCTTAATTGAAAAGGATCATATTTTCTGTACCTGGAAAAAAGTGGAATTTGCCCAGGGTTGTATAACCCTGTTAACTAATATTTTATGCAAATATTTCAAGACAGGAATTGCATAATAGCTGTTTACACATAGGAGGAAGTTCCCAGGTTGTTGTTTTTTCTTTAAAAAAACACCAACTAGAGAAAAACACAGATGATCTTCTCACGGAAACATGGAAAATTAAGATTCTAGCCAACTCTCGTGTCCAAATCCCCTTGTAAAGGTTTCAAGCCACTTCCAGCACGTAAGCTCTGTGCAAAGTCCCTTAGAAAAAAAGGGAAGGGATGGAAAGCAGGAAGAGGGAAGGGAAGGGAAGGAGGAAGAGGAAAGGAAGATAAAAAGTGGAAAGGCAAGGGAAGGGAAGGAGAAAGAGGGAAGGGAAGGAAAAGAAAGGAGGAAGAGAGAAGGGAAGGGAAGGAGGAAGAGGAGAGGAAGATAAAATCTGGAATGGAAAGGGAAGGAAAGGAGGAAGAGGGAAGGGAAGGGAAGGAAAAGAAAGGAGGAAGAGAGAAAGGAAAGGAAGGAGGAAGAGGAAAGGAAGATAAAAAGTGGAAAGGAAAGGGAAGGGAAGGGAAGGAGGAAGAGGAAAGGGAAGGAAAAGAAAGGAGGAAGAGAGAAGGGAAGGAGGAAGAGGAAAGGAAAGGAAGATAAGAAGTGGAAGAGAAGGGAAGGAGGAAGGAAAGGGAAGGAAAAGAAAGGAGGAAGAGAGAAGGGAAGGAGGAAGAGGAAAGGAAAGGAAGATAAGAAGTGGAAGAGAAGGGAATGAGGAAGGAAAGTGAAGGAAAAGAAGATAAAAAATGGAAGGGGGAGGGAAGGGAGGTGAAGAGAAGGGAAGGGAAGAGGGAAGAAGGAAAGAAAGGAAAGGTTGAGTGAGGAAGGAAGGAAGGAAGGAAGAAAATGCAGAATAAAAAAATCTGGAGGGGACCTTGGAGGTCATCCATCCCAACCCCCTGCTCAAGCAGGAAACCCTCTACCATTTCAGACAAATCGCTGTCCAGTCTCCTCTTTAAAAACTCCCCCAGTGTGGGAGCTGCCCCCCACAACTTCGGGAGGCAACCTCTGTTCCTCTGGTTGGTTAAATCATTCACCTTGTCAAACCGATTGATCATTTTAATGTGATCCTTCTTTTTTAACCCTTTACTGGGCAGATCGAAACGTGCAGCGTGGAGAAGCCAGGGGCCTCTGGGCTTTAAGGAAAAGGGCAGTTTGCAATTCGAATTGTGCATTTCCAGTTCTTTGACCTCCTTCTGAACTATCTCTCTCTCTCTCTCTCTCTCTCTCTCTCTCTCTCTCTCTCTCTCTCTCTCTCTCTCTCTCTCTCTCTCTCTCTCTTTGTCTCATCTCTGTGTGTGTGTTTGTGAGTGTGTAGAGCTGGCCTCTATCCAGAGACGTGCAAAAAAGACAAACAAAAAAAAGATCTTTTGAATCGTTTCCAAGATCAGAAAAAAACTCAGTGGTTGTTTCCCTCCAGCTTTGCAAACCAGCCCCAAGCTGGAGCGAAAGGTTAAATAAATGTAAATAAAACTTTCTCTAGCTGGGAAGAAGGCAGGTTAGCCCCCCCCCCCCGCCCCCAAACCCTCCCATCACATCCAGGAAAAGGGTTGGGCTCTTGCCAAACCCCGCAGACCCGTATCATCTGCTGTGGTTCATTGCCGTTTCCTTGCACTTCAGCTCTGCAAAGGAAGCGTTCCTTTTTATTTTTATTTATTTTTTCCCCTGTTCCTTTGGCACTGTGCAAGCTGTGCAGCAGAGAAAGGGCTCTGCCTGCTGGAAAGGATTCTTGGAATGAGATTAACAATACAATACAATAGCAGAGTTGGAAGGGACCTTGTAGGTCTTCTAGTCCAACCCCCTGCGTGGGCAGGAGCCTTATACCATTTCAGACAAATGGCTATCTAACATCTTCTTAAAGACTTCCAGGGTTGGGGCATTCACAACTTCTGGAGGCAACTTCTGTTCCAGAGGTTCATTGTTCTAACTGTCAGGAAATTTCTCCTTAGTTCTAAGTTGCTTCTCTCCTTGATTAGTTTCCACCCATTGCTTCTTGTCCTGCCCCCAGGTGCCTTGGAGAATAGCTTGACTCCCTCTTCTTTGTGGCACCCTCTGAGATATCGGAAGGCTGCTATCATGTCTCCCCTGGTCCTTCTCTTCATCAAACTAGACCTAGCCAGCTCCTGCAACCGTTCTTCATATGTTTTAGTCTCCAGTCCCCTAATCATCTTGGTGGACAGATGAACAAGAGTTGGAAGGGACCTTGCAGGTCATCTAGTCCAACCCCCTGCCCAAGCAGGAGACCCTCCGTCTGCCTCTACCTGGGATCGAACTCACAACCTCCTGCTTGTGAGGCGAGAGTTCCCCCGCTAGGCCACAGCAGCTGGGTTTGCCTTATGACAAGAAGTTCCCTGGCTTGCCACAGTTCACTTATTGACGGTTGGAAGTTGCCACCGCCCTGGGAAAAGGTCACGTTGACATCCCTGGTGACTGAGTGAGCAAAATGCAGGACCCTGATTCGTATTTATGGTGGTTGCTGGGTGCTGGACTCAGTGGATTCCCCCTTCGTGGCCTTCTTGGAAAGGAAGGGAAGGGAAGGGAAGGGAAGGGAAGGAGGGAGGGAGGGAGGGAGGGAGGGAGGAAGGAAGGAAGGAGAGAAACAGAGGTAAAAGGAAGGAAAGGAAAGGAGGAAGGAAGGAGTGAAGGAAGGAGTGAAGGAAAGAGAGGTGAAAAGAAAGGGAAGAAGGAGAAGGGCAGAGATGAAAGGAAGGGAAAGGAAAGGAAAGAGGGAAGGAAGGAAGAAAAGAAGGAGAAGAACAGAGGTGAAGGAAAGGGGAAGGGAAGGAAGGAAAGAAAGGGAAGGGAAGGAAAGATGGAAAGAAGGAAACATGAATGAAAAGGAAGAGGAAAAAAGAAAAATGAAGGAGAGGCAGGAAGGAAGGAAGGAAGGGAGGAAGGGAGGTGAGAGACAGAGGCTAAAGGAAAGGGAAGGAGGAAGGAAGGAGTGAAGGAAGGAGAGGTGAAAAGAAAGGGAAGAAGGAGAAGGGCAGAGGTGAAAGGAAAGGAAGGGAAAGGAAAGGAAAGAGGGAAGGAAGGAAGAAAAGAAGAAGAACAGAGGTGAAAAGAAAGGAAGGGAAAGGAAAGAGGGAAGGAAGGAAAGAAGGAGAAGAACAGAGGTGAAGGAAAGGGGAAGGTAAGGAAGGAAAGAAAGGGAAGGGAAGACGGAATGAAGGAAAAATGAATGAAAAGGAAGAGGAAAAAAAGAAAAATGAAGGAGAGGAAGGAAGGAAGGAAGGGAGGGAGGGAGGTGAGAGACAGAGGCTAAAGGAAAGGGAAGGAAGGAAATAAATACAGAATAAAAGAGTTGGAAGGGTCCTTAGAGAATAACAGAGGAAGGAAGGAAGGAAGGAAGGAAGGAAGGAAGGAAGGAAGGAAGGAAGGAAGGAAACAAATAATAAAAGAACTGGAAGGGACCTGGGAGGTCTTCTAGTCCAAGCCAACTCAACGGGGAAGCCAGGTTCCCTTAACAACTATGTGACTGCAGTGATTTCCTTAACCAACGAAAAACCGTCCAAGTCACTTCACTGTCTCGCTTAGCAACGAGAATCTCGGGCTCACTTGAGGTCGGAAGCCGAGGACTAACTCTAGAGATCCAAGAAGGATCTGAGGCCATTAACAACCGAACTACGGTTGGCTTTAAAAAAAAAACCACACGCTAGGGCCTCAAAGGGTGATTTCCGATCATCGGCCTCAACGTAAGCTCTCTTGGGAACGGCTGATGGGGATTTGGGATGGGAAAACAGCTGTCTTGATGGCTGAACCACTGTAAACATTAAGTGTGGTGGTGGGGGAACATCTGGGAACGGCGGTCCAGGCAGGAGCAGAGCCAAGAAGAAGCGCGAAGAATGCAACAGGAATAGCCGGGAAATGAAGGATGGACTTTTAGAGTTTGAATTAAGGATGAAAAAAAGAAGAGGATGCCCCATTTTCCTTTCTGGGTATTTATCTTCGGGCCAACGTAGGCGATGCCATCAAGATAAGGGGAGGAATTTAGGAATTTGAAGGGGTTTTTATTTGTTTGTCCAAGAGAAATCGGGGCGTTGCGTGCGAAATCTGCGGAATTGAGCGGAATTGTGGGATGAGCAAAGCAAAGGACTCATTTTTCTTCTTTTTCTCCTCCTCCCCATTCCTCGTCTCCTTCTTCCCTTTCTTCCCCCCACTTCCTTTTTTCTCCTCCTCCTCCTCCTCCTCCTTCCTCCTCGTCCTGCTCCTGCTTCTCCTCTTCTTCTTTTTCTCCTCTTCACCTTCCTCTTCCTCCTCCTGCTCCTCCTCTCCTCTCCTCCTCCTTCCTTCCTCCTTCCTTCCTCCTCCTCTTCTCCTCTTCCTCCTCCTCCTCCTGTCCTCCTCCTCCTTCCTCCTCCTGTCCTCCTCCTCTTCGTTTCCTCCTGCTTCTTCCTCCTTTCCTCCTCCTCCTCTTCGTTTCATCCTCCTCTCCTCCTCCTCCTCCTTCCTCCCCTTCTTCTTTTCCTCCTCTCCTCTTCATCTCCTCTCCTCCTCCTCCTCTTCTCCTCCTCCTCCTCTTCTCCTCCTCCTCTTCTCCTCCTTCTCCTCTTCATCTCCTCCATTTCCTCTCCTCCTTCTCCTCCTCCTCCCTTCCTCCTTCTCCCTCTTCCTCTCCTCCTCCTCTTTCTTCCTCCTCCTCCTCCTCCTCTTCCTCCCTCCCCTTCTCCTTCCTCCTCCTGTCCTCCTCCTCTTCGTTTCCTCCTGCTCCTTCCTCCTTTCCTCCTCCTCCTCTTCATTTCCTCCTCCTCTCCTCCTCCTCCTCCTTCCTCCCCTTCTTCTTTTCCTCTTCTCCTCCTCCTCTTCTCCTCCTTCTCCTCTTCATCTCCATTTCCTCTCCTCCTCCTTCCTTCCTCCTTCTCCCTCTTCCTCTCCTCCTCCTCTTTCTTCCTCCTCCTCTTCATCTCCTCCTCCCCTCCTCCTCCTCCTCTTCTCCTTCCTTCCTTTTTTATGGAAGATGTTCCACGTTGCCCTGGTGGTCCACTCGCTGTTCCTTCTGAACGCCTTGCCCTGTGAACTCTGGGAATACCGAATTGGAGGGGACTGTTGCCCGAAGTGTGGTGCAGGTAGGTTAAAGGGTCCCTATTCTGCAGGGCCGGAGAGGGGAAAAAATGGATAATCGCAGCCAATCGAGCTGAGGCTGAACATAGAACAAACAGAGCTGGAAGGGGCCTTGGAGGTCTTCTAGTCTGGCCCAACCATCTGCTCAAGCAGGAAACCCCAGACCCTTTCGCATGCATGGTTAGAGCAGAAATAGAAAATAGAAAAGAAAAGGATATAGAAATAGAAAATAATAGGAAATAGAAAATAAAATAAAATAGGAAATAATGGGAAATAGAAAATAAAATAAAAGAGAAAATAAAATAGAAAATAATAGAAATAGAAAATAAACGTCTTAAGACGTACTTATTCCAACAAGCCGGCCTAGGATAGCCCCCCGCTTCTGACTTTTTAAATAAATTATAATTGGCTACGGTTTTAATAACGGGTTTTGGCACGGGTGAGTTAATTTAATATATTTTTAATAGATGTATATTGTATTTATGGTTTTATATAATGCCTGTGCGCCGCCCTGGGTCCTAACAAGGAGAAGGGCGGGGTATAAATTTAATAAAATAAATAAATAAATAAAAATAAAATAAAATAGAAAATAATAGAAATAGAAAATAGAAAATAAAAGAAAATAATAGAAAACAGAAATAGAATGGAATGGAATAGAATAGAATAAGAACAAGAACAGAACAGAACAAAAAATAAAATAAAATAGGAATGGAACAGAATAGAACAGAACGGAACAGAACAGAACAGAACAGAACAGAACAGAATAGAATAGCTGGACTAGAAGACCTCCAAGGTTCCCTTCCAGTGATGAGCCTTTTCCATCTCTTCCCTCTAGGGTTCCGTGTTTTAAGGCATTGCACCAGTGCCTCCAGTACAGACTGCGTGTCCTGTAACCCCGGGTGGTTTACCGAGCACCCAAACGGGCTGACCATCTGTCTAAAGTGCCGAGAATGCCCTGCAGGTAAAGAAACAAACCGATCTCACTAACTCACAGATCAACCAAGGGGATCTCTGGGCAGGGTTGGTCAAGTTTAGAAAACTCTAGATACGAGATAGATAGATACAATACAATACAATAGCAGAGTTGGAAGGGACCTTGTAGGTCTTCTAGTCCAACCCCCTGCGTGGGCAGGAACCTTATACCATTTCAGACAAATGGCTGTCTAACATCTTCTTAAAGACTTCCAGGGTTGGGGCATTCACAACTTCTGGAGGCAAGCTGTTCCAGAGGTTAATGGTTCTTACTGTTAGGAAATTTCTCCTTAGTTCTAAGTTGCTTCTCTCCTTGGTTAGTTTCCACCCATTGCTCCTTGTCCTGCCCCCAGGTGCCTTGGAGAAAAGTTTGACTCCCTCTTCTTTGTGGCACCCTCTGAGATATCGGAACACTGCTATCATGTCTCCCCTGGTCCTTCTCTTCATCAAACTAGACATACCCAGCTCCTGCAGCCGTTCTTCATATGTCTTAGTCTCCAGTCCTCTAATCATCTTGGTTGCTCTTCTTTGCACTCTTTCCAGAGTCTCCACGTCTTTTCTACATCGTGGCGACCAAAACTGTATGCAGTATTCCAAGTGTGGCCTTACCAAGGCACCATACAGTGGCATTAACACTTCACGCGATCTAGATTCTATCCCTCTGTTGATGCAGATAGATAGATAGATAGATAGATAGATAGATAGATAGATAGATAGATAGATAGATAGATAGATAGATGAGAAGATAGATAATAGATAGATAGATAATAGATAGATAGATAGATAGATAGATGAGAAGATAGATAATAGATAGATAGATAGATACATAGATAGATAGATGAGAAGATAGATAATAGATAGGTAGATAGAAAGATAGATAGATAGATAGATGAGAAGATAGATAATAGATAGATAGATAGATAGAAAGATAGATACATAGATACCTAGATAGATAGATAGATGAGAAGATAGATAGATAGATAGATAGAAAGATAGATAGATAGAAAGATAGATAGATAGATAGATAGATGAGAAGATAGATAATAGATAGATAGATAGATAGATAGAAAGATAGATAGATACATAGATACATAGATAGATAGATGAGAAGATAGCTAGATAGAAAGATAGATAGCTAGATAGAAAGATAGATAGATAGATAGAAAGATAGATAGATAGATAGAAAGATAGAAAGATAGATAGATAGATAGATAGATAGATAGATAGATAGATAGATAGATAGATAGATAGATAGATAGACAGAGATATTGTACATGGATGGATGGATGGATGGATGGATGGATGGATAGAGATAGATAGATAGTGACAGACAGACGGATAGATAGATGGATGGATAGATAGATATTGTAGTTAGAAGAAAAAAAAGAGAGATATTGTATGTAGATAGAAGATGAATGGATGGATGGATGGATAGATGTTGTAGATAGAAGAAAAAGAGATAGATATTGTATGTAGACAGATGGATGGATGGATGGATGGATGGACCTTGGATGGAGATAGAGACAGACAGACAGACAGATAGATAGAAAGATATATAGACAGATAGATATTGTAGATAGAAGAGAGAGATGATAGATATTGTATATAGAAGGTGGATGGATGGATGGATTGATAGACAGCAGCAGTAATATAGCCCTTAGACTTATATACCACTCCATAGTGCTTTATAGCCCTCTCTAAGCAGTTTACAATGTCAGCTTATTGCCCCCCAACATTCTGGGTCCTCATTTTATCCAGATGGCCGGCAGAGTCGACCTTGAGCTGGTCAGGATCGAACTCCTGGCTCTCCACAGAATTAACCTGCCAGCCTACATTCTAACCATTGCGCTACTACGCCCCCTTGAGGGTATAACACCCCCTCCCCGAGGATAACCGAAACCGATTTGGACTCGTGGCCGGGATGCCTCTGAGTCAGGCTAGAGGACCTCGAGAGGGCCCAGCCTTTGGAGAACCTTTGTCATTCTGCCTTGCAGCCAATCACATGCAAGTGAGGGAGCGGTGCCACTATTCGCAGAACGCGAAATGCACCTGCCAGGCGGGTTTTTTCTGTAATCACCGACTGGAGGCGGATTCCTGCGACGTTTGCATGCGGCACAAAATCGCTCCTGCTGGTTTTCGGGTGACGCAAGCAGGTAAGACCCCCACGAGGCGATATCGGGGTTCCCGGTGAAGGAATATACAAATCAGTGTTGGCTATTTGCCTTGATTATGATTTGCTTCTGTTACTCGATAATTGTTACCGATTAAACCAACATTTGCTGTTTGTTATGGACAATACACGCCGCTCGAAATCCTTTATTAAGAATCAAGCTTTGTTATGGGCTTATATTATATAATTATATCATATTATGTCTGCTTATATTATTGCACGCTGTCAGGAATGAGTTGTTTTCTTTTTAATAATTTTTATTGAATGTTTTAATCTTTGAAAACGGAAAGAAAAACACCGCAAGAAAAACAAACACAAATTATACATAACAATATAAAGTAATTATACAGATAATTACTGCCACTGTCATGAGTACATGTCAGTTTCCACGCCTCTAAATTTTGATCATGGGAGCAGGGGTCGTAAGTGCGAAAAACGGTCCTAAGTCCGTTTTTACCATGGCCTTCGTAACTTTGACTGGTCACTGTCGTACGTTGAGGACTACCTCAACTTTACGTAAATTCGTTCTGCCGACACTGAAGGATAGGTTTTTCCCTTGCTCTGTCATGTGCCGAGACGCATCAAAATCTTTTATTTATTTTTACAGGCACCGAAAATCACGACGTGGAATTTGAACCGTGTCCTCAGGGGACATTTTCATCGAAAGAAATGTCCTTTTCCTGCATCAACTGGACCAAGTAAGGAACTTTGGGCTGCTTCTCACCTTGCTTGAAACCGCGCCCTCTAAAAAAAAGTTCCTTCTCTTTTTCTCTTTTCTAATAATCCCTCGTTCCTTCCGATTAATTGATGGAGGTTGTGGCCTAAGTCCCCCTTTTTGGACCTCCCATCGGCCACCTAGCTAGATTGAACGGATCTTTTGGGGCCCACCGGCGGCTCTGGCAGCAGATTCAGACAGCCTCCTGCTGCTGATACTACCAGTTTGCCTGATCTGGTCTGAACTGGGAGGAATGCACCTCTGCTTCCATCCGTCTCTCTCTCCTTCCTTCCTTCCTTCCTTCCTTCCTTCCTTCCTTCCTTCCTTCCATCTCTCCTTTTTCCTTTCCTTTCCTCTCCTGCCCCTTCCTTTCCTCTCCTCTCCTTTCTTTCTTTCCTTCCATCTCTCCTTTTTTCTTTTCTTTCCTCTCCTCTCCTTTCCTCTCCTGTCCTTCCTTCCTTCCTTCCATCTCTCCTTTTTTCTTTCCTTTCCTTTCCTCTCCTATTCTGCCCTTCCCTTTCCTTCCTTCCCTTCCTGCCTCCCGGTCCCTTTTCTCTTTCCTTCGATGTTTCTTTTTTATCTTTCCCTAAACCTTTCCTCTCCTCTCCTTTCTTTCTTTCTTTCTTTCTTTCTTTCTTTCTTTCTTTCTTTCTTTCTTTCTTTCTTTCTTTCTTTCTTTCTTTCTTTCTTTCTTTCTTTCTTTCTTTCTTTCTTTCTTTCTTCCTTCCTTCTTTCCTTCCTTCCTTCCTTCCTTCCTTCCTTCCATCCTTTTTTCTTTTCTTTTCTTTTCTTTTCTTTCCTTCCTTCCATCTATCCTGAATTGAGGCAGGTATGCCTCAAATTCAGGTAAGAGCCTGGAAAATGATGATCATCCATTGGCTTAAAATGCAATTCTTTCCAGAGGGTCTCTCCCCACTAGTGTTGATTGACAACTTTCCCTCCCCCTGGAACCAGGCAATTGAGCACAAGCTGGGCCCTTATGGGCTCTCACCGGTACTTTTGATGTCCCTGGACTTTGATCAAGCGAAGCAAGTAGTAACTAATAGAATGAAGGACATGGAGTTCCAAGAAGAATTAAATAGATTCCCTTTCCACAATAGGAACAGAATCAATCAGGGTGTGTGGGAATCAGCAAGATATTTAAATGACCTCATCTTCCCAAAACAAAGAATAGCTTTCTTCAGAGCCAGATTTAACATTCTACCTTCAGCACTTCTCCAGGGCAGGTATAAGAGAACACCTATAGCAGAACGGGTTTGTATATGTGGTCAAGGAGAAGTGGAAGATATCTCACACGTTCTACTACACTGTGAGCTATACAGAGCTTGCAGGTCTGCATATATTCTCCCCTTATTAAAGAGATTACTAGGGAGGGCAGGCAATTTTTATCTGGACTTCCTCCTCCAGGACACGAACCCGGCTACTACGCATGCAGTGGCAAAAGTCTGTGCTTCCGCAACGTCCATAAGAAAAAAATTGGTTATCGAAGGATAGTTGTGATCTTGTACCAATCATTTGGACATATCTCTGGCAATTTCTGGACCATGGTTTTTACATACATACTTGGCGCTTTTGCACCTAGGTAAACCAGCAAATGACCTGAACAAAGTGAGAACATGTATGCTACTTTCCACTTATAATGCTGACGTTTTTAAAATTGTATCTTAGAGTTAGTATTTTTTAATATATGGTTGAATGTAACGTGTATTGCTGGTCTTTGACTGTAATAAAGATTCTATTCTATTCTATCTATTCTATTCTATTCTATTCTATTCTATTCTATTCTATTCCATCTATCCTTTTTCCTTTCCTTTCCTTTCCTTTCCTCTCCTGTCCTTTCCTTTCCTCTCCTCTTCCTTCCTTCCTTTCCTTCCTTCCATCCTTTTTTCTTTTCTTTCTTTTCCTCTCCTTTTCCTTTCCTCTCCTGTTCTTTCCCTTCCTTCCTTCCTTCCTTCCTTCCTTCCTTCCTTCCTTCCTTCCTTCCTTCCTTCCTTCCTTCTTCCTTCCTTCTATCCTTTTTTCTTTCCTTCCCTTTCCTCTTCCTTCCTTCCTTTCCTTCCTTCCATCCTTTTTTCTTTTCTTCTTTTCCTCTCCTTTCCTTTCCTCTCCTGTTCTTTCCTTTCCTCTCCTCTTCCTTCCTTCCTTTCCTTCCTTCCATCCTTTTTTCTTTTCTTTCTTTTCCTCTCCTTTCCTTTCCTCTCCTGTTCTTTCCCTTCCTTCCTTCCTTCCTTCCTTCCTTCCTTCTTCCTTCCTTCTATCCTTTTTTCTTCCTTCCCTTTCCTCTTCCTTCCTTCCTTTCCTTCCTTCCATCCTTTTTTCTTTTCTTTCTTTTCCTCTCCTTTCCTTTCCTCTCCTGTTCTTCTCCTTCCCTTCCTTCCTTCCTTCCTTCCTTCTTCCTTCCTTCTATCCTTTTTTCTTTCCTTCCCTTTCCTCTTCCTTCCTTCCTTTCCTTCCTTCCATCCTTTTTTCTTTTCTTTCTTTTCCTCTCCTTTCCTTTCCTCTCCTGTCCTTTCCTTTCCTCTCCTCTTCCTTCCTTCCTTTCCTTCCTTCCATCCTTTTTTCTTTTCTTTCTTTTCCTCTCCTTTCCTTTCCTCTCCTGTTCTTTCCCTTCCTTCCTTCCTTCCTTCCTTCCTTCCTTCCTTCCTTCCTTCCTTCCTTCCTTCTTCCTTCCTTCTATCCTTTTTTCTTTCCTTCCCTTTCCTCTTCCTTCCTTCCTTTCCTTCCTTCCATCCTTTTTTCTTTTCTTTCTTTTCCTCTCCTTTCCTTTCCTCTCCTGTTCTTTTCCTTCCTTCCTTCCTTCCTTCCTTCCTTCCTTCCTTCCTTCCTTCCTTCCTTCCTTCCTTCCTTCTTCCTTCCTTCTATCCTTTTTTCTTTCCTTCCCTTTCCTCTTCCTTCCTTCCTTTCCTTCCTTCCATCCTTTTTTCTTTTCTTTCTTTTCCTCTCCTTTCCTTTCCTCTCCTGTCCTTTCCTTTCCTCTCCTCTTCCTTCCTTCCTTTCCTTCCTTCCATCCTTTTTTCTTTTCTTTCTTTTCCTCTCCTTTCCTTTCCTCTCCTGTTCTTTCCTTTCCTCTCCTCTTCCTTCCTTCCTTTCCTTCCTTCCATCCTTTTTTCTTTTCTTTTCTTTTCCTCTCCTTTCCTTTCCTCTCCTGTTCTTTCCCTTCCTTCCTTCCTTCCTTCCTTCCTTCCTTCCTTCCTTCCTTCCTTCTTCCTTCCTTCTATCCTTTTTTCTTTCCTTCCCTTTCCTCTTCCTTCCTTCCTTTCCTTCCTTCCATCCTTTTTTCTTTTCTTTCTTTTCCTCTCCTTTCCTTTCCTCTCCTGTTCTTTTCCTTCCTTCCTTCCTTCCTTCCTTCCTTCCTTCCTTCCTTCCTTCCTTCTTCCTTCCTTCTATCCTTTTTTCTTCCTTCCCTTTCCTCTTCCTTCCTTCCTTTCCTTCCTTCCATCCTTTTTTCTTTTCTTTCTTTTCCTCTCCTTTCCTTTCCTCTCCTGTCCTTTCCTTTCCTCTCCTCTTCCTTCCTTCCTTTCCTTCCTTCCATCCTTTTTTCTTTTCTTTCTTTTCCTCTCCTTTCCTTTCCTCTCCTGTTCTTTCCCTTCCTTCCTTCCTTCCTTCCTTCCTTCCTTCCTTCCTTCCTTCCTTCTTCCTTCCTTCTATCCTTTTTTCTTTCCTTCCCTTTCCTCTTCCTTCCTTCCTTTCCTTCCTTCCATCCTTTTTTCTTTTCTTTCTTTTCCTCTCCTTTCCTTTCCTCTCCTGTTCTTTTCCTTCCTTCCTTCCTTCCTTCCTTCCTTCCTTCCTTCCTTCCTTCCTTCCTTCCTTCCTTCCTTCCTTCCTTCCTTCCTTCTTCCTTCCTTCTATCCTTTTTTCTTTCCTTCCCTTTCCTCTCCTGTCCTTTCCCTCCCTCCCTCCCCCCCTTTTCTCTTTCCTTTAACATTTCTTTCCCCCCTCTTTCCTCAGCTGCAGTGAGAAAGGCCAGCTCCAAGCGCGCGAAGGCAATGCAACCTCTGATGTGCTGTGTGAATCCCCACCTCAAAGCAACCTTGGCCTAATCTTGCCTCTCGCCTCCGCCGGTGTGACATTCCTCCTTCTGGTCCTCCTTTTATCCTACTTACTTTGGAAAAAATATCCATGGGAAGGTAGGTGGCACAGCAGTTATGACGATACCATCCATGCCAAACAGAAGATCGATCAACAATTGATCATTTTTTTTAAAAAAAATTCCAATTTCGAAGCATTCCCCGTTGGGCGGGGAAATAAATTAGTTTCGCGTCCTGGTCGTCCTCGACTTACGACCAAGGTCGAGTCCAACTTTTCCACAACGTCCCTGAACCCCTGGGGTGGATCAGTTAGGGACACCGTCGTTAAGCGAATCCACCTTCCCCGTTGACTTTGCTCCTCGGCAGGTGGCAAAAGGGGAAGCAGGTGACCTTCGCTCCTAGCAACGGGCGTAAGTGTGAAACAATAATAATAACAATCTAAGTCTGAGACATTATTAGGTTCTCCACAAAATAAAAGCTAACAACTGTTCCCTCTGCCGCAAATTTTGAATTTCCCCCCCATTCCAGCGTAAAAGAGAGGTGGGATTTTTTTGGCTAGTTTATCATTTTAATGTTGGGTTAAAAACAAAATTCATATTTCTAAAAAAAAAAATCTCTTTCTTTTTCATTTGCAGCCACCGACAAAAAAAAGGTAAGTGAGAATA
>CM077655.1:3142098-3227098 GCA_039707465.1 Rhabdophis nuchalis
ATTCTAATACTCATTTTATTTCTCTTCTATATTTCTCTCTCTTCTTATTCTAATTCTTTCTAATTATATGCTATTCTATCCTATCCTATTCTATTTTTTGATTCTAATTCTATTCTATTCTATTCTCATTCTATTCTATATTTCTATTCTATTCTTATTTTAATTCTAATTCAAAATTCTAATTCTATGCTATTTCTATTCTATCTATATTCTATATTTTTATTATTCATTCTATTCTATTCTGCATTCTATTCTAATTCTCATTCTATTTCTCTGCTATATTTCTCTTCTTATTCTAATTCTATGCTATTCCTATCCTATCCTATTCTATTCTATATTCTATTCTATTCTCACTCTTTCTATTCTATTCTTATTTTAATATTAATTGAAAATCTATTCTATGCTATTTCTATTCTATTCTATATTCTATATTTATATCATTTTACTCTATTCTGGCATTCTTCTATTCTAATTCTCATTCTATTTCTCTTCTATATTTTCTCTCTTCTTATTCTAATTCTTTCTAATTCTATGCTATTCCTATCCTATCCTATTCTATTTTCGATTCTATATTCTATTCTATTCTATTCTCATTCTATTCTATATTTCTATTCTATTCTTATTTTAATTCTAATTCAAAATTCTAATTCTATGCTATTTCTATTCTATTCTATTCTATATTTTATTGTTCATTCTATTCTATTCTACATTCCATTCTATTATAATTCTCATTCTATTTCTCTTCTATATTTCTCTTCTATATTTCTCTTCTATATTTCTCTTCTCTTCTTATTCTAATTCTTTCTAATTCTATGCTATTTCCTATTCCTATCCTATCCTATTTTCGATTCTATTCTATTCTATATTCTATATTCTATATTCTATATTCTATATTCTATATTCTATATTCTATATTCTATATTCTATATTCTATATTCCATTCCATTCCATTCCATTCCATTCTACGGGTTTATTAATACTCTATATAAACAAATCAATCCAGGCAATACACTGTTTATCAATCACTCACATATTTCAAAGAAGACGAAAAATGCATAAATAAAAATCCCCCCCCCAAAAAATGAAAAAGAAAGGAATGCTAGGATCCCAGATCGAGGGGAGGGGGGCCTGCTGGCCCAGGGGGATTAAAAGTAGAGATTTGATTTTTCCCATAGATGCTGGCACTTTGGCTGGGCTGGGCTGGGCTGGGCTGGGGGGCTTTGTCTCCCATCCCCCTGAGGCAGAAGGTGACTCTCTCCCCCCCCACCCCCCCAAGGCATTGAAAATCAGTCGAGCGTGGGTTGAAACGGTGCCTCCCTCGGCTCCCCACCACGAGCCGGATTGGCCGGGGCGATGTGGGAAAGGGCAACTCGTGTGAAACTCACGAAGGATGGGTATAAATAGACGAGAGACCTTGGGAGCTCCCATCCAGCTGACATCTGACAGCCTGGCCCTTCTCGCTCGCTCTCTTTGCTCCCTCCTTGCCAACCGACCGAGAGATGGCCCCCACTGGCAGCGCCCCATGCCACCTGCACCTGGGCGGGGAGAAGATGCTGGCCAAGGAAAAGAACCAGGTAATTTGGGGTCATCCCTGGAGTTTCCTAAAGAAAGATGGGACGGCCGTTTGTCTGGAATGATAGGGGTTTTTTTTTCCTGCCTGGACAAGGGGGGTTGGACTAGAAGACCTCCGAGGTCCCTTCCAGTTCTATTCTGATGGTTTGGTTGATTGAAATGGTCTAAGGGTCTCCCGCCTTGAGCAGGGGCTTGGACTAGAAGACCTCTGTGGTCCCTTCCAGTTCTATTCTGATGGTTTGGTTGATTGAAATGGTCTAAGGGTCTCCCGCTTGAGCAGGGGGTTGGACTAGAAGACCTCTGTGGTCTCTTCCAGTTCTATTCTGATGGATTGAAATGATCTAAGGGTCTCCCGCTTGAGCAGGGGGATGGACCTAGAGACCTCTGTGGTCCCTTCCAGTTCTCATTCTGATGGATTGAAATGGTCTAAGGGTCTCCGCTTGAGCAGGGGGTGGACTAGAAGACCTCTGTGGTCCCTTCCAGTTCTATTCTGATGGTTGAAATTGATCTAAGGGTCTCCCGCTTGAGCAGGGGGTTGGACTAGAAGACCTCTGTGGTCCCTTCCAGTTCTATTCTGATGGATTGAAATGGTCTAAGGGTCTCCCGCTTGAGCAGGGGGTTGGACTAGAAGACCTCTGTGGTCCCTTCCAGTTCTATTCTGATGGATTGAAATGGTCTAAGGGTCTCCTGCTTGAGCAGGGGGTTGGACTAGAAGACCTCTGTGGTCCCTTCCAGTTCTATTCTGATGGATTGCAATGGTCTAAGGGTCTCCCACTTGAGCAGGGGGCTGGACTAGAAGACCTCCCAGGGTCCCTTCCAGCTCAATTCTTATTAATTGGTTAAAAAATTTTTAAAAGCCACTGGGGGTTGGACTAGAAGACCTCCAAGGTCCCTTCCAGCTCTTGTTATTCTGTAATTCTGTTAACATCTGGGTCTCTGACCCAGGGATTCCTGGCTTGGGTGTCCATCTAAGCTGCCTCTTAGCAAGTTAATATGAAAGAAAGAGAGAGAGAGAGAAAGAAAGAGAGAGAGAGAGAGAGAGAGAGAGAGAGAGGAAGGAAGGAAGGAAGGAAGGAAGGAAGGAAGGAAGGAAGGAAGGAAGGAAGGAAGGTTCTGCAAAGGAGGGAAAATTGTCCACTTGGAGCTTTCCAGGAAAGGAAGTTTGCCCAGTAGAATTGTGGAAACAGAAGGCACCTTAGAGGTCATCCAATCTCACCCCCCACCCCCTGCCCAGATAACAGCTTATCCTCTGTTTGAAGACCTTCCCTAAAAAAAAAAGATAGTAAAATATAAACTGGATTGCAGGAAACATCGTGTATTTTTTTTTGTTGCTTCTTAAGTTTTGTGTTTAGCTTGACGTTTTAATATATTTTTCCTTCCTTCCTTTCCCCTTCTCTTCTGTTTTTATCTTCTCTTTTCCTCCAATTCCTTCTCTTCTCTTCTCCTCTAATTCCTTCTCTTCTCTTCCTTCTCTTCTCTTCTCCTCTAATTCCTTCTCCTCTTAATTCCTTCTCTTCTCCTCTAATTCCTTCCTTCTCTTCTCCTCTCCTCTCTTCTCTTCCTTTCTCGCAGCTGAGGAAGCCGGTGGTGGAGAAAATGCGCCGTGACCGAATTAACAGCAGCATCGAGCAGCTGAAACTGTTGCTGGAGAGGGAATTCCGGTGCCACCAGCCCAATACCAAGTTGGAGAAAGCTGACATTTTAGAAACGGCCGTCAGCTACCTGAAGAAGCAGCGTCAGATGCAGGAATCAGGTAAATGCAAAATCTAAGGGCCTTCCTATTGAGATGCACACTATATAAATGAGAAGGGGGCAAAGTTGTGGTTTTTTAAAGCCTCTTTATAACCGTGTGTGTTTTATAAAACCCCAATAATTTTATTCTTTCTCGCGGTCTTGTAAGAAGCGAGATGGGGAGGGGAGGCAGCTTGCAAATCGATTTAATAAATAATAGCAATGATTCCTGGCAAGGAAATGAGAGTTTTTGTGCTTCGCTGCAGTTCCAATTTTGGAAAAGTTTCTTTTTTGAGGCTCACTGGTTGACAGGCATAGCAAACCAAGGAATATGTTGGCAAAAGAATAACAGCATCCCAGGCCACAATCCTGGCTGGGGAATTCTGGGAGTTGAAGTCCACCAGTCTAGCTGGCTGGGGAATTCTGGGAGTTGGTCCACCAGTGTAGCTGGCTGGGGAATTCTGGGAGTTGAAGTCCACCAGTCTAGCTGGCTGGGGAATTCTGGGAGTTGAAGTCCACCAGTCTAGCTGGCTGGGGAATTCTGGGAGTTGAAGTCCACCAGTCTAGCTGGCTGGGGAATTCTGGGAGTTGAAGTCCACCAGTCTAGCTGGCTGGGGAATTCTGGGAGTTGAAGTCCACCAGTCTAGCTGGCTGGGGAATTCTGGGAGTTGAAGACCACCAGTCTAGCTGGCTGGGGAATTCTGGGAGTTGAAGACCACCAGTCTAGCTGGCTGGGGAATTCTGGGAGTTGAAGTCCACCAGTCTTAAAAGAGCCGACTTTGCAGACCCCTGGACTAACACAACGGAGGAGATTTGCAAAGCTTTTCTCGCTTCCAAGACCGAGACTGACGGTGGTTTACTCTTCCTTTTTTTTCCAGGCGTGAAAAACCCGGCGTTCGATTTCCATACGGGTTACCTGCGCTGCTTAAGGGAAGCCTTCTGTTTCCTCTCCTTCTGCCAGCCCAAGAAGGAGACCCAGGCGCGGCTGATCAAGCATTTCTGCAAAATCCACACCCTCTCCGACGCCACCTTCTCCCTCCTCTCGTCCCCGGCACCCAAGAAGCCGGCGGCCCCCAAGAAGCCCACCCCGGAGGCCTCGGCCTTCATCTGGAGACCGTGGTAGAGCCAGGAGAGGCCGAACCCCCGAAGAGATCATTGGAAAGGCCTGCTGAGTTAGGAAACCGTGGATTTCCAACCAGGAGAAGACTTGGGGGGGGTGGGGGTTGTAAAAAAAGAGAGCCCCCTTCTCTTCCCCACCATTTTTTTCCTTCATAGTGAAGGGATGAGTTTTGCAGGAACAGAGAGAGAGAATCCTAAAGCCCCCCCACCACCCCCCAGGCTGTATCAAACCCAGTGGGTTTAAGGGGCTGGGGGCTTCACGTCCGGTCTGGGAGCTGCTTTGCAAAGAGGAGCAGGTCCCATAAGGCTGTGGGAATCTCTGGGAATGCCATGTCCTTGGGAAAGAAGAGGGGTTTGGGGTGGGGAGGTTTTAAAAGGAGTAGTTTGTATCTAAAAGGTTGCCCTCTTTCTTTCTTTCTTTCTTTCTTTCCTTTCCTTTGTTCCCTTCCTCTTTTCTTTCATCCCTCTCTCCCTTGCTTCCTTTCCTTTTGGTTTCTTCTTTGATTCCTTTTTCTTTCTGTCCTTCCTTTCTCTCTCTGCCTTCTCCTTCTTTCTTTCTTTCCTTCCTTTTCCTTCCCTGCTTCCTTCCTTGCCTCCTTCCCCTTTTTCCTGCCTTCTCCTTCCTTCCTTCCTTCCTCTCCTGCTTTCTCCTTCCTTCCTTTTCCTTCCTTCCCTCCCTCCCTTTCCTTCCTTGCTTCCTTCCTCTCCTGCTTTCTCCTTCCTTCCTTCCTTCCTCCCTCCCTCCCTCCCTCCCTCCCTTTCCTTCCTTGCTTCCTTCCTCTCCTGCTTTCTCCTTCCTTCCCTCCCTCCCTTTTCTTCCCTGCTTCCTTCCTTCCTTCCTTCCCTCCCCTATCCCTTCCCTCTTCCCATTTTTAAGGAACTCCTGTCCTGCAAATTCTGTACTCCCTAGGGAGGTGGACTTTTTAAAGTTTCTTTCGTTTTTGTCAGAAATCTTTTCGCCTTTTGTGAAGGCTCTGCGTGCTTATGGCTCTTTCATAAGGAGAAAAGTATATCGTGGATTAAAGGACAATGGGCTGGCTGGAAGTGACCGGCCAGAGAACCTTGTACGAATGGAGGATGCGTTCAGATTATTGCTGTGGTTTAAATTCCTCTGATGCCAATTAAATAAATGTATATATAAAGATATATATAGATATATATATATATATGTTTACACAACATCCGTGCGTTGCTTGCCTCTCTTCCTTTCGGATTCCAGAATAGTACATCCCACAAATGCAAAAACACAAAGGATCTTCGGAATGGAACTGTCAGAGAGGGGGGTTGTGGTTTTGGAAGGGTAGACTGCTCCTGTACATGGCAGGTCCATTGCTGGAGCAAAGCCACCACTTTGCCATTCTGGTTTTTTTTTTTTTGTTTCTTGCAAAGTCCAAGTGGGTGGGGGAGACCTAAGATGTCGACTTACAATGACATCAGTTCACACCTGGTTCCCCCCACCCACCCATTCCCTAATCTTAAAAGGAGGGAAGAAGGAAGGGAAGGGAAGGAAAGGAGGGAAGGAAAGAAGGAAGAAAAAGAGAGGAAATGAATGGAGGGAAGAAGGAAGGGAAGGAAAAGATGGAAGGGAAGGGAAGGAGAGAAGAAGGAAGGAAAGAAGGAAGAAAAAGACAGGAAATGAATGGAGGGAAGAAGGAAGGGAAGGAAAAGATGGAAGGGAAGGAAAGGAGAGAAGAAGGAAAGAAGGAAGGAAGAAAAAGACAGGAAATGAATGGAGGGAAGGGAAGGAAAAGATGGAAGGGAAAGAAAGGAGAGAAGAAGGAAGGAAGGAAGGAAGAAAAAGAGAGGAAATGAATGGAGGGAAGAAGGAAGGGAAGGAAAAGATGGAAGGGAAGGGAAGGAGAGAAGAAGGAAGGAAGGAAGGAAAGAAGGAAGAAAAAGAGAGGAAATGAATGGAGGGAAGAAGGAAGGGAAGGGAAGGAAAAGATGGAAGGAAAGGAAAGGAGAGAAGAAGGAAGGAAGGAAAGAAGGAAGAAAAAGGCAGGAAATGAATGGAGGGAAGAAGGAAGGGAAGGAAAAGATGGAAGGGAAGGAAAGGAGAGAAGAAGGAAGGAAAGAAGGAAGGAAGAAAAAGACAGGAAATGAAGAGGGAAGAAGGAAGGGAAGGAAAAGATGGAAGGGAAAGAAAGGAGAGAAGAAGGAAGGAAAGAAGGAAGAAAAAGAGAGGAAATGAATGGAGGGAAGAAGGAAGGGAAGGAAAAGATGGAAGGGAAGGAAAGGAGAGAAGAAGGAAGGAAGGAAGGAAAGAAGGAAGAAAAAGAGAGGAAATGAATGGAGGGAAGAAGGAAGGGAAGGGAAGGAAAAGATGGAAGGAAAGGAAAGGAGAGAAGAAGGAAGGAAGGAAGGAAAGAAGGAAGAAAAAGAGAGGAAATGAATGGAGGGAAGAAGGAAGGGAAGGGACGGAAAAGATGGAAGGAAAGGAAAGGAGAGAAGAAGGAAGGAAGGAAAGAAGGAAGAAAAAGAGGAAATGAATGGAGGGAAGAAGGAAGGGAAGGGAAGGAAAAGATGGAAGGGAAGGAAAGGAGAGAAGAAGGAAGGAAGGAAAGAAGGAAGAAAAAGAGAGGAAATGAATGGAGGGAAGAAGGAAGGGAAGGGAAGGAAAAGATGGAAGGAAAGGAAAGGAGAGAAGAAGGAAGGAATGAAGGAAAGAAGGAAGAAAAAGAGAGGAAATGAATGGAGGGAAGAAGGAAGGGAAGGGAAGGAAAAGATGGAAGGAAAGGAAAGGAGAGAAGAAGGAAGGAAGGAAGGAAAGAAGGAAGAAAAAGAGAGGAAATGAATGGAGGGAAGAAGGAAGGGAAGGGACGGAAAAGATGGAAGGAAAGGAAAGGAGAGAAGAAGGAAGGAAGGAAAGAAGAAAAAGAGAGGAAATGAATGGAGGAAGAAAGAAGGGAAGAAAAGGAAAAGATGGACAGAAAGGAAAGGAAATTAATTAATCCTTGCCAAATTTAAAGATGCTAAGGCATATTATTAAAACCATTTTAAGTTACTATGTCTTCGCACGAACCGTTTCAACCATTAACCATTTTAAGCAGTGTGGACTTCAACGCCCAGAATTCCCCAGCCGGCAAGGGGAATTCTGGGAGTTGAAGCCCCCCTCCCTCCCCCATCTTCAAATGGTTATGGTTGAGAAATACTATTAAAGAGAGGGCATTGCTTACATTATTCCTGGTCGGCTTAAGAAGGCAAAGATGGGTCCTTTTTTAGGAGAAGGGCGGGGTATAAATTTAATAAAATAAATAAAATAAAATAAATAAAAGAGAAATGCAAGTTTGCCCTGAAAATGCCTCCACAATTAAGCGTTGCCCTAAAACAGGGATGTCCAAACTTGGGAACTTTAAGACTTGTGGACTTCAACTCCCAGAATTCCCCAGCCAGCATAGCTGGCTGGGGAATTCTGGGAGTTGAAGTCCACAAGTCTTAAAGTTCCCAAGTTTGGACATCCCTGCCCTAAAATGATGATTATTGCTACTTTGCACCTCTGATGCCCTCTAAGCATTTTTTTTCCTTTAAATTTGGGCCAGGGACTTCAAGGAAGTAATCACTGAATCCTAAAATAGGAGGGGTTCCTGGAGGCCATCTAGCCCGACCCCAATCATTGCATGGATGGGTTGGGGGACAACTCAGAGGTCATCTAGTCCAACCTACTATGGCATCCAAGCTCTGATAAGACTCTTCCAGTCAGTAGAAGCATAGGGTTGCCCTAAATACAAACCCCAGAAAGAGATTTGAGGAAGTCCTGGGTGCGAATTCCACCTCTGGGAAGGTGACTGGGTTGGAGGGAGATCTGCCCCATGGATCTGCCTTGTGTTGGGGGGAGAGAGGGAGGCAAACATGCAATGTTTAAAAATAATGTAGGGAAAAAGAGAAGGGGAAGGAGAAAGAGAAGGGGAAGAGAGAAGGGAAGGGAAGGAGGAAGGAAGGAAGGAAGGAAGGAAGGAAGGAAGGAAGGAAGGAAGGAAGGAGAGGGACAGAGGTGAAAGGAAAGGAAAGGAAAAGAAGGGAAAGGAAAGGAAAGGAGGAAAGAAGGAATGGAAGGGAAAAGAAGGAAAAGAAGGAAGAAAAGGAAAGGAGGGAAAGAAAGAAGGAAGAAAAAGAAAGGGAAGGAGGGAAGAAGGAAAGAAAGGAAAGGAGGGGAGAAGGAAGGAAGAAAAAGAAAGGAAATGAAAGGGGGGAACAAGGAAGGGAAGGAAAGGAAAAGAAGGAAGGAAAGGAAGAAAAGGAAAGGAGGGAAGGAGGGGAGAAGGAAGAGAAGGAAAAGATGGAAGGAAAGAAAAGGAAGGAAGGAAAGGAGGGAAGGAAGAAAAAGAAAGGAAAAGAAGAAAGGAAAAGAAGGAAGAAAAAGAAAGGAAAAGAAGGAAGAAAAGAAGCCTGGGAGCTGAAGTCCTTCAGACTTAAAGTTGCCAAGGTTGGAGACCCCTGCTTTAGCTGGTTCCCACCTTGTCCCCCTCCTTGTGCTCCTTTCCTGGGGTTCCCAGGGGGAGGGATGGAGGGGGTGGTGGATGCGATCTTTATGACGTTGACCCCTTCCGCCCTCAGAGGCCCTGCTGGACAATAGCCCCTATTAACCCCCGGGCCCGGCCCACCCACCCTATTGTTCGCGGGGGCATTTCCCACACTTTTGGGCAAGCCTTGAAACTGTTCAAAAGCGGGACCAGAGAGAAAAAAACCCATTCCATTCCATTCCCCCTCTTTGAGAAGCCCGTCTGGGAAAATCCAACTGCTTCCTCTCTGGAGAGCCTTGGGGGGAACCTGGGAACGGACCCCCCCCCCCCCTCAAGGGCCTTCCCCGGGGGTCAGTTTCAGCTTGGCAGCCGTTTTTCTACCTTTTGCTTCGAGAGGCTTGAGAATCCTTTATTTCTCTTTCGGAGGCTTCCGTTTTCTGCCTTTGTGTAACCGAATCACTGAGTTGGAAGGGACCTTGGAGGTCTTCTAGGCTGACCCCTGCCTGCTGACACAGGAGACTGTGTATTATTTTGGACAAACAGCTTTTCCTGTCTCTTCTTAAAAGCCTCCAGCGATGGAACCACCCCACAACTTCTGGAGGCAAACTGTTTCATCCATCCATCCATCCATCCATCCATCCATCCATCCATTCATCTTCTATCTACCTACCTAGCTACCTACCTAGCTACCTAATTATCTATCTATCTATCTATCTATCTATCTATCTATCTATCTATCTATCTATCTATCTATCTATCTATCTATTCATCTTCTACCTACCTACCTTCCTAATTATCTATCTATCTATCTATCTATCTATCTATCTATCTATCTATTCATCTTCTACCTACCTACCTTCCTAATTATCTATCTATCTATCTATCTATCTATCTATCTATCTATCTATCTATCTATCTATCTATCTATCTATCTACCTACCTACCTACCTACCTACCTACCTACCTATTCATTCATCTTCTACCTACCTACCTACCTAATTATCTATCTATCTATCTATCTATCTATCTATCTATCTATCTATCTATCTATCTATCTATCTATTCATCTATCCATCTATCTATCTATCTATCCATCTTCTACCTACCTACCTTCCTTATTATCTATCTATCTACAGTATCTATCTATCTATCTGCCTACCTACCTATCTATTCATTATCTTCTACCTACCTACCTAATTATCTATCTATCTATCTATCTATCTATCTATCTATCTATCTATCTATCTATCCATCTTCTACCTACCTACCTTCCTTATTATCTATCTATCTACAGTATCTATCTATCTGCCTACCTACCTACCTACCTATCTATTTATTCATCTTCTACCTACCTACCTAATTATCTATCTATCTATCTATCTATCTATCTATCTATCTATCTATCTATCTATCTATCTATCTATCTATCTATCTATCTATCTATCTATCTATCATCCTTTACCCTTATTATCATTCTGGGCCCTATTCACCCAAAACTGGACACCCCAATATTGATTTCTAAGAACACATCCTCCTCTTCCACCTTTCGGGCCTCTCCTTCACCTGCAGATTTTTAAAAATAAAAAGGGGGATTTGGGGGAGGGAGGGGGGGGCACCACCAGCAGAGGTTGGGCTAAGGAAGCGTTGGGCCCACGGCCAGTATCTCCATCTCAAAGGGGAGACTCGGAGGGCGGCCGGAGCCGATGCTCGGCTGGCGGTGTGACCCGATAAAAGTCCCTTTTCCCACACCGCGGCTCATTCATGGGATTAAAAGGCCCAACAAAGGAGAGGAGCTGAGAGCATCTGGCCGGCAGGGATCGGATTGGGGAGGGGGGAGGGGGATCTCTATATCTAGATCTACAGTACATCACAGAAGTGGGTACACCCACACACACGTTTTGTAAATGTTGAAGTCTATCTTTTAATGGCTGGGTGTGGCTTTCTTTTTTGAGGGGACGGCACTTTTACACGGTTGTACAAGCTGTATACGCCCTCCTTTATATTGTAGCCAAGTGTCATTTCTTCAAGAGAGATCTCTCTCTCTCTCTCTTTGTCTGTCTGTCTATCTAGCTACTCTATCTATCTGTCTGTCTATGTACCTCTCTCTCTCTCTATTTACCTATCTACTTATCTACTCATCTATCTATCTGTCTGCCTGCCTGCCTGCCTACATACATACCTATTTCTCTCTCTCTCTACCTATCTACCTACCTTCCCACCCATCTATCTCTATATCTATCTGTCTATCTGCCTGCTTGCCTGCCTGCCTGCCTGCCTGCCTACCCACCCACCCACCCATCTATCTCTATATCTGCCTGCCTGCCTGCCTACCTACATACCTATCTCTCTACCTACCTACCTACCTACCTACCTGTCTATCGATCTACCTACCTACCTTCCCACCCATCTATCTCTATATCTGTCTGCCTGCCTGCCTGCCTACATACCTATCTCTCTCTCTACCTACCTACCTACCTACTTACCTACCTACCTATCTATCTACCTACCTACCTTCCCACCCATCTATCTCTATATCTATCTGTCTATCTGCCTGCCTGCCTGCCTGCCTACCTACCCACCCACCCACCCATCTATCTCTATATCTGCCTGCCTGCCTACCTACATACATACCTATTTCTCTCTCTACCTACCTACCTATCTCTATATCTATCTGCCTGCTTGCCTGCCTGCCTACATACCTATCTCTCTCTCTACCTACCTACCTACCTGTCTATCGATCTACCTACCTACCTTCCCACCCATCTATCTCTATATCTGCCTGCCTGCCTACATACCTATCTCTCTCTCTACCTACCTACCTATCTCTATATCTATCTGCCTGCCTGCCTGCCTACCTACATACCTATTTCTCTCTCTTTCCAAGGATCACCTGCACACATAGACCGGCATTATCAAAAATAATCAAAGCCAAATTATTTCCTGCCTCAAAATCACTTTTCGCCATTCGCCATTCTTTCTCCGATGTGCAGGTTTTACCGCCAACATTTCCCCCACCGATATTTCTCCTTTTGCAAAACATTTTGGTTTTCTTATTTTAAAAAAAATAAAAAGAGGATGGAAGCCCACCTTGGTTATTTATATAGGCCCCTTTAATGAAAAGCCCAAATTCTTGGATCGCAGAGGCAACGCACAACAGAAGGGTGCCTTTGCAAGTGACATTTTTGGGGTGTGGGGTGGGTGGGGGTGGGTAATACTTGACCCCCCTCCCCCGGTACCTTTTCAACCCCAAGCTCCCACAATCCCTCCATAATAGCTGGGACTATTTCCCACGTTTGAAGCCCTTCTTGTTATTCAAAGCGGCCACCTGCTCCTTAGGGATTCGGGCTATTCTCTGGCGTCGATTCACAGTTAATTTACCATCCCCGAGTCGACGCGTTCGCCATTGTCCGGGGGACAAGGGTGAGGATTGGACAGGAGTGTGGGAAACGCCGAGTCTGGCTGAACCCAGGCTCTTGAATGCCACCGCCGGGGGTATAAAGAGACCCTCTGCGTTTCCCCCCGCCGCACTGAACAAGCCGGAGATTGGCTTGGAATGCTGGCTTGCGCAGGCCATCTCAAAGGAAAGAGCTTGTAAGTATCTTATTTTCTTTTTCCCGTCCCTTTTCCCACCTGGAGTCTTTCTGAGTTTGATTTCTGAGGAGGGTTCAGAAGGGAATGGTGGGGTCTGATTTTTCTCCCTGTGCTTGTTTTCTGGGGTTGCAAGTAGCCAGGATGGACGAAGAGAAGCCATGATGACGCAGAAGCCAGCATGGGAAAGAGGGATGAGGAACGGCTTCTGCAGAGAAAGTTTTGGAAAGTTTGAAGACTTGAACATCAGGGTCCCCAAAATACAGCCATGGTGAGTGTACACCCAATTATTTCCTTCCTTCCTTCCCTCCCTCCTCCCTCTTTCCTTGCTCACATCCTCCATTCCTTCTTTCCTCTCTCCTGTTTTCTCCTTCCTTCCTTCCTTTCCTTCCTTCCTTTCTCTCTGTCCCTCCCTCCCTTCTTTTCCTTCTTTCCTTCCTCTCTCTATCCCAATTCCTTTCCTTTCTTCCTTCTTTCCTCGCTCACATCCTCCCTCCTTCTCTATTGCTTTCTCCTTCCTTCCTTTCCTCCCTCCCTTGGTTCCTCCCTCCCTTCTTTGCTATTCTTCCTTCCTTCCTCTCTCCCTCCCTCCTTTTCTTTCTCTCTGTCTCTCCCTCCTCCTTCCTTCGTTCCTTTCTCCCTCCCTCCCTCCTTCCCTTCACTCTCCTTTCTTCTCTCCTTCTCCTTCTTGTTCAAAACTAGGAAATCGTTTCTGGTGAAGTCCCATCCTGGGATCAAAATTAGCCGAAAGTTTGAATTTTGCATGCCTCACAGAAGTTAAACCTCTGATGGATTGCGATTGCACACAAACCCCACAGTTGTCGCCAACGTAACAAACACGCCTCGATATAAGCCACCCCACTTTAAATCCCTAAAATCAGAGAGCGAAGGAAGGACCCAGATAAGTGATGCGTGAAGCCCCTGCCCCACTCCCCGACTCCCTCTTACGGCTTTTTAATCCCAGAGGTTCTCGAGTCCTATTCCGCAATCCAGAGCCCACTTCCACACAAACCTGGTTAAGGTTGTTAATTGGTCTTGAGAAAACACGCCTGGTTCTACCCACCCAACAAGCTTGGTCCGACTGTCCGGAAACTAATTTGGTTCATTTCCCCCCCAAAAATTGGCTCTCTTGGTGGCTGTTTTTCCCCCCAAAATTGAGGGCACTGCGAGAATCTAAACTGGGTTAAGGGTGTCGTGTGAATGTGTCCCAAGGAGATTAAGAGTCAAGGAACAGGGCAAAAGGAGCTCCTTCCAAGAACAAAGACCTTTGCTTCTTTAAACTCTTATTTTCCCCCCCACTTTTTTTTAGGTTTTCCACCTGAAAACCGGGATGACGGGCATCTTCACTGCAAGGAGGTTGTGGATCCGGAGTCTCTTAAATCTCCCCCCACCCCTCCCCAGTCTTACACCGACGCTGATCAAGAATACAGCTTCTCCGGAAGGGACCAACTTGGAAAAGACCACATCAAGGCTGGAAGATTTTCTGGACTCGGGAAGAGGGGGTGGGGGAGAGAGAGATTTTTCTCAGACCCCTGTCCAAAAAGTTTCCTTCTTTGCTGGGTTTTAGCAAAGTTTGCTGGGTTTTAGCAAAGTGCCTGGCTACTATGGGGGGGTAATGGTTTTTATTTTCATGCTTTAGCATGTCTGGTCAACCCAGAGGTTGAAATGAAAGATTTCAGGATTAAGCTTCCTTCCTTCTCTTGTATTTTCCTCCCTCCCTTCCCATTTCCTTCCTTCCTTCCTGTCTTCCTTCTTCCCTTCCTCTCTCCATCCCCAATTTGTTTCCTCCCTTCCTTCTCCTTCCCTCCTCTCTCCCTTCTGTTCCTTCCTTCCCTCCCCTTCCTTCTTTCTTTCTTTCTTCCCTCCCTTCCTTCCTCCTTTCCCTTCCCTCCCATTCCTAACCCCCCTCCTCTTCCTTCATTCATCCCTCCTCTTCCTCCCTTCCTTTCCCTCCCATTCCTCCTTCCCTCCTCTTCCTTCCCTCCCCTCCCTTCCTCCCCTCCCATTCAATCCTTCCCTCCCCTCCCTCCCCTTCCTTCCCTCCCTTTTCCTTCCTTCCTCCTTTCCCTTCAGGGGTGAAATTCAGCAGGTTCTGACAGGTTCTAGAGAACCCGTAGCGAAAATTTTGAGTAGTTCGGAGAATTGGCAGATGCCACCTCTGGCTGGCTCCAGAGTGGGGAGGGAATGGCGATTTTGCAGTATCCTTCCCCTGCCATGCCCACCAAGTCACGCCCACCGAACCAGTAGTAAACAAAGTTGAATTTCACCACTGCTTCCCTTCCTTTACTCCTCCGTCCCCTCCCTTACCTTGGGATTTAGGGAAGCTTTTCAGAAGTTCTATGATATTTGTACACCATCTTTATCTGCCACGATGATGCAGGCCATTGCAATGCAATATTTGAAGGCCATTGCAATGCAATATTTGAAGGCCATTGCAATGCAATATTTGAAGGCCATTGCAATGCAATATTTTAAGGCCATTGCAATGCAATATTTTAAGGCCATTGCAATGCAATATTTTAAGGCCATTGCAATGCAATATTTTAAGGCTATTGCAATGCAATATTTTAAGACTATTTTGCAATGCAATATTTTAAGGCTATTGCTATGCAATATTTTAAGGCTATTGCTATGCAATATTTTAAGGCTATTGCTATGCAATATTTTAAGACTATTTTGCAATGCAATATTTTAAGGCTATTGCAATGCAATATTTTAAGACTATTTTGCAATGCAATATTTTAAGGCTATTGCAATGCAATATTTTAAGGCCATTGCTATGCAATATTTTAAGGCCATTGCAATGCAATATTTTAAGGCCATTGCAATGCAATATTTTAAGGCTATTGCAATGCAATATTTTAAGGCCATTGCAATGCAATATTTTAAGGCTATTGCAATGCAATATTTGAAGGCTATTGCAATGCAATATTTTAAGTCTATTTTGCAATGCAATATTTTTGGGAAATATTGCTCGACTTTCGCAACGGGAGTTCTTGTGTCCACACAGCTGGACAAAAGCTTGGTATAAAGGCCCAAGTTAAGCCGTGCCTCCTTATAGGAACTAGGGTAACTGCCCCATGGGCTGTTTTTCTTCGGGCAAAGTTGAACGAAGGATTTGAGGGAAGGTCGGGTGGGTGGGTGGGTGGGTGGGTGAGTATACGAATTGTATTTGCACTCACTCTTTTTTTGGCTGCGGTGTCTGTGTGTGTGTATACAGATGTACTTGCGTTACTGTCCTTACAGGACCAAAATTGTTGTTGATGTGACTATGCATCGAAGTTTGTACCCCGGGACAAGGGGGAATACAATTGAAGCTTTTACACAGAGTCAGGAGGAGAAATAAATAAATAAAAATATATTTTTCATCCATTTCTGTGCCTCCCAGCGTCTTCTTCTAAAAATAGGATAAGCAGGGGGTTGGACTAGACAGCCTCCAAGGTCCCTTCCAACTCTTGTCCTTCTCTCTCTTATGGGTGTGAAACACTCAGTTGTGTAGCCAATTGTGGTTTCATGAGGAATTCATTTCAGGCATCGTAGCTGAGGGGTATCGCAAAGACGTGGGAATAAACACCAAGTTAATTTTGCAGTTTTGGAATGGATTTAGAATGACCGATTTATCGACTGCATTTGTACGCTGGATTTCTACCTCGGCTAGTATAAGGTTGCAAAAGAACCAAACCGTGTTGCTTTTAATTAAATTAATTGGTTACAGTTTGTGGAAAGATTTCTGTTTTTAGATTGCTTGGCATTTATTAAAAAAATAGAAAAATAATTCAAATATAAAATGACAAACTTGCACTATCAGACTTGCCACCCAGCAAAGGTCTTTCTCCATTCCGTATTTATGACAGTTTTCCATGGTTAAAATCTCAGCTGAAATTTGGTGAACTGGGAGAACTGACCAAAAAGGGCTTAAATTAATAATGTGAGGTAACTGGCAGTTGGAACAGAGCTCTTTTCAGGTAGGGAGGGGGAGTAGAACTCCTTCGCATCAGAGCGTGTTAATATAAGGTAACTGGCAGTTGAAACAGAGTTCTTTTCAGCTGGGGAGGGGGAGTAGAACATTTAATTCCTTAGCATCACAGCTGGTAATATAAGGAAACTTGCAGTTGGAACAGGGTTCTTTTCAGGTGGGGAGGGGGAGTAGAACTCCTTAGCATCAGACCATGTTAATTACTGTATAAGAAATACTAATGATCCGATGGTCATTTCGAAAAATCCTTTCTTAGTGAGCACCTAGAAGCCAAGAGGAACATACCTGCTGAATTTCAAGTTCCTAGGCTTTAAGGTTTTAGAGATTTTGTGATGATGCGTGAGTGGCGTTTCGCATAGATAGATAGATAGATAGATAGATAGATAGATAGATAGATAGATAGATAGATAGATAGATAGATAGATAGATAGATAGATAGATAGATAGATAGATAGATATAGATAATCCATTAAGGTCACCACATTCTTAGCAAAGAGATTTTAAGAGCATCCAGTTTTATTTGCATTCATTGAAACCAAGGAGGGGGAAAAAATAAAAATAAAACCCACAGGTCACCTTCCCAAGGAAATGAAATTCACTCTTCTTGGCCTGGTTTTCAGTTGCTTCAAGCCGCTGGACCTCATTGAGGTTCAAAGTAGCCCCCCCCCCCCATTCCTATTATTGGAGAGTTGTGGGAGCCCATGTACCAAAATCAGATTTAAAAAAATAAGATTCCCATTAAAAAAATTTTTTTTTAAAAAAAACATAAGCTTCTAGATCGCAATGAGGTGTCCCGCCGGGCTTTAAAGAGTTAAAGCGAAAGCCACGTGGGCGGACCTTCAGGCGGTGGTGGGCGGAGCCGCTCGGCGTCCCGCCCACCTGAGGGCAGAGCTGAGCGTCTCAGCCTCCTTTTTCCCCTCCTCCCGCCCTCGCTGTTAAAACATGCAAAACGTATGCGCATAAATTTGCATGTCTAAAGAGGCCGGCCGCGCAGCGAGCGGGGTCGATGCGTCCAAAATGGCGGAGCGGGCCGGGCGAAGCGGAGGCGGCCGGCTGGACAAGAGCATCACCTTGCCGCCGGACGAGATCTTCCGCAACCTGGAGAACGCCAAGCGCTTCGCCATCGACATCGGTAAGCCCGGCCACGGCGCCTTCTCCACCCCGCCGGTTCCCTTCCCTCCGCCGCCGCCGTTCGCCCTTCTCCTTTCCCTCACTGAGGCGGCGGCGACAGAGAAGTCAAGGAGGGAGGGGGGGGGGGGAAAGAGAGAGAAAACTGAGGCGCCGCGCAAGGCACGCCGGGACTTGCAGTCCCGCGCCTCATCGGGACAACCTGGGGAGGGCGACGCCGGACGGCAATTCCCGACGTGCTTTGCGTCGGGCCGGGCGCCGCGACGCCTGACGGGAGCGGTAGTCCCCGCGCTCGCCCTCGCTTAAGGTTTAGAGCCGGCGAAGACTACGAAGACCAGCGTCCCTTTGGATTTCGGGGCTGGGTGTGTGTGTGTGGATGGAGGGGGGCAACGGAGACGGTATAAACAAATCCTGGGTGTTTTTTTTGTGAGGGAATGAGGGGGCTTTCTTTTTGGGGGGGGACCCCCCAAATCATGCCCCCTCTTTTGCAGAAAATATGAATTTGGGAAGGCTTCCTTTTTTTTTGAAGTGGGGGGAAATGCCCCCTTAACTGGCTGTGGGGGGGGGATATGGGTTTAAACTGCCCCCCTCTTTTCGATGGGGGGGGGGCAGAAAGAAAAAAGAAAAAAAAGGGCTTTTTCCTTCTCTTTTTGCCCTCCCACCTTTAGTTTTTGCCCCCCCCCCCGCCAAATAACCATGGGGGGGGGGTTCTAGTGAGGCTTCCTTCAAATCCCTCAGAAACCCCTCCTCAAATTTTGAGGGGGTGGGTAGATACCCCAATCAGTACCCCCACCCCCAAAAAGGGGAGCTTTTAAATTTCTCCTGGACTGTCAAAATATATATATATCCTCCCCTCCCCCACCCAAAGAAACAGATAAAAAATATTCCCCCCTCCCCAAAATAATAATAATCCCCCCCCCCAGGTTTGGAAGAAGGGTGTTTCTAAATATAGGCCATGCGCTGGGGAATGAGATTCCTGGAAGCCAGGAAGGAAATGCCTGTTTTAAATATATAATTTATAAATAATATAAATGTAGAAATGATTTTAGTCTCCTCACCTAACATATATAAAATCAAAATGTTACGTGTTAATGTTTATTTACTACTAAATACTATTTACTATTACTGTTTATTTGTGGCCAGGCTTGAATTGCAGATTATCTGAGAAGATAAATTAAAAAACGAGAGAGAGAGATTTGTGTGTGTGTGTGTGTGTGTGTGTGTGAATAGATAGATAGATAGATAGATAGATAGATAGATAGATAGATAGATAGATAGATAGATAGATAGATAGATAGATAGATAGATAGGCAGGCAGGCAGGCAGGCAGGCAGGCAGGCAGGCAGGCAGGCAGGCAGGCAGGCAGGCAGGCAGGCAGGCAGGCAGGCAGGCAGGCAGGCAATAGATAGATAGATAGGCAGGCAGGCAGGCAGGCAGGCAGGCGATAGATAGATAGATAGATAGATAGATAGATAGATAGATAGATAGATAGATAGATAGATAGATAGATAGATAGATAGATAGATAGATGATAGATAGATAGATAGATAGATAGATAGATAGATAGATAGATAGATGATAGATAGATAGATAGATAGATAGATAGATAGATAGATAGATAGATAGATAGATAGATAGATAGATAGATAGATAGATAGATAGATAGATAGATAGATAGATAGATAGATAGATAGATAGATAGGATAGATAGATAGATAGATAGATAGATAGATAGATAGATAGATAGATAGATAGATGATAGATAGATGATGATGATAGATAGATAGATAGATAGATAGAAAGAAAGAAAGAAAGAAAGAAAGAAAGAAAGAAAGAAAGAAAGAAAGAAAGAAAGATAGAAAGAAAGAAAGATAGAAAGATATAGAGGTAGGTAGGTAGGCAGGTGTAGAGAGAGAGAGAGAGAGAGGGAGCGAGAGAGAGAGAGAGGTAGGTAGGTATAGAGAGATGGATGGATGGGTATATAATATAATTATATATATAGATGGATTATATATTATATATATAATTGTTTCCACAACTTCCTGTAAGGGCCCCATTTAAGGGAGGAGACATGCTGTTTCCCTCTCTGCCTGTCGGCTCATCACCAGAGACCATCTAGACAGAGAACCATTTTTTAGTTACGTTGTGTAATATTTTTAGATATGTGTTAGTTTTTATGAGCTATGTAAATATAGCTCATAAAAACTAATTTATATATATATTTGTTTTCGTAGATTTTCACGGGTGTAGGTATGCTGGTATTGCTGGCTTCTGGGATTTACCCGCGTATATAGCATGGAGATGTTATTGCAACGTTTCGACAAGATCTCACTTGTCATCATCAGGCAGGCTTCTGTCTGTGACTGTGATGTCGAAGAAGCCTGCCTGATGATGACAAGTGAGATCTTGTCGAAACGTTGCAATAACATCTCCATGCTATATACGCGGGAAAATCCCCGAAGCCAGCAATACGGAACGCTGTGACCAAAGGTGGCTTCTATTTTTCTACTTGCATTTTTTACCTGTTTTTGAACTGCTAGGTTGCCAGAAGCTGGGACATGTAACGGGAGCTTACCCTGTTATGCGGCACTAGGGATTCGAACCGCCAAACTGCCAACCTTTCTGATCGACAAACTCAGCGTCTTAGCCACTGAGCCACTGCTTTTCAAAGTTTTGTGTTGATGTGGAAATGCTTTGCCTGAAATTAAAGTGGGAACGAAAGAAGTAGCTATATAAACCTTTAAAAAAAAATCAGCGTTCCTTCAGTGGTTTATTTTCAGAATTCCCTTCCTAAATTACTCGAATTTGTCACTAATGAAAAATAAATTGGATCTCTTGCCTTTTGCTACGTTTTGCGAAAGTTGTGCAGCCGGGAGCGCAGAGCCTTAATGTGGTGCGTATAGATTTTGCTTATTGGGTTGTGATGGGTTTGCAAGCCGTGGTTTGACTCTTCACGGAATGTACTCCATTGTGGTTTATTCAGCAGGCCACGAAGCAGCTCCAGCTATGTATATAATCTTGTGGGGTTTCGGACCAGTGTCACAGGGATCAGCGCAACATTTTTTTAGCTTTTTAATTTGACATCTGCTAGTTGTTCGGTTTGGCACAACAGTTCACCTCCCTGGATACAACCCAGCGTCAAGTAAACAACAGACGAAGTTGGCTTTCTTCTTGTGTTATTTGTGTGAAAATGGAGTTCAGAGGCTTCTTCCCCTCCTTGACAGATTTTCAAGGCATTGCCTTCCCTTTTCCAAGCTGATTTGTGCATTTTTTTTATTCGTGACTTGATACCACGGCTTTTGAACTCTGCACCCAAAAGCGTTACGTAGCCGAGCATGGAAATGTGGGGTTATACACGTGCCAAAATTCAGGAGAAGCTTCTGGTGAGCAAGGCTGACATTTTCATTGTCTCTCTCTCTCTCTCTCTCTCTTTTTTTTGCTGGACGTCAACAGAACATTTCTGGTAGAGAAATTACAGGATGGGAAAGGCCCCAGAGGACGAGTTCTGTGCTTTTGCTGTTGGCATTTCGTGATGTGCAAATATTCCCTCGAGTTTGGCGTGGCTGGCACTTGGTGATAAGGAGGCAGGGAAGTTAAGGGCACCGCAGGAGGAGGCCGACATGACAGGCTTGTTTCGAAGTTTCGCTTTTCTGCTCTTAAATCAGAAATGTGACTGCTGAGTCTGGCTACTCCGTTCCATGAGTCCAGCCGTTATGGTTTTAATTCCCTCCTTAAGCGGTCCTCGGCTTGCAACAATTCATTTAGTGACTGTTGTTACAACAGCACTGAAAGGAAGTGCCTTATGACCCCTTTTTCACACTTATGACCATGGCCATCCTCACTGAAATTCAGATACTTGGCAACGGAAACTCACAACAGTTGCTGTGTCGTATGATCCCCAGCTTCACTTAACAACCATGTCACTAACTTAACAACCGCAGTGATTCACTTCACCATCATTGTTATTATGGTAAGAAAGTTCGTAAAATGGGGCAAAACCAAGAAATGTTTCATTTAGCAACGGAAATTTGGGGCTCAGTAGTGGTTGTAAGTCGAGGGCTACCTGTGTTTCTCTTGGCTTGAAAGAATGGAGCCTCAGACCTTGGCTGTAATTTCTCTGCGAGGGCCCAATAGTCTGTGATCACATGCTGAAAACACGCCTTAAATTAAATTAAATTATTATTATTAACTTTTCTCCAGCTTTGTATGTTGAATGAATTTATCCTGTTGTGTGGTTTTTAGTGGGATGCAGGCATACCTGTTCAGTGTGTTGAGCGGATTATCTTGATTAAAATTCCTCTTTCTCTCTCTCTCTGTGTGTGTGTGTGTGTGTGTGTGTGTGTATGTTTATGTGTATATAGATATTATATGGCTTTCGCCTACACCTACAGTTTACGAGGTAGCTCATAAATTACTCTGTGCCATATTTATTTGTGCAATATACTTGTCTCTGATTAAAGTTCTCAGCCCATTTTCTGGGTTTGCAAAACATGAATTACGAGTTAACTCCTGGCTTGGTTTAGTAGGAACTTGGAGGTTGGTTCGTGCCTCATAAAATCACAACTTTCAATACTGACAGCCCCAGAAAGTCAGATGAGGAGCAGAGGGAAAAGACAACAACATCCGATTAAGTGAATGTATTAAAAGCAAAGACAGTCTCTCTCTCTCTTTCCTTGTTCTCTGCCTACACACAGCTAGTCCTCCACTTACGACCAAATTGAGCCCAACTTTGGCCTTTCTTGCCAAAGTTGTGAAGTGATTCGCTGCATTGTCAAGTTAGATGGTTGTTAAGTGAATGAGGGGCTCAGTGGCTAAGATTCTGAGCTTGTCGATCAGAAAGGTTGGCGGTTCGAATCCCTAGCGCCGCATATCGGAATGAGCTCCCGTGAGTTGTCCCAGCTTCTGCCAACCTAGCAGTTCGAAAGCAGGTTAAAAAAAAACTCCACATTGGCGACAGGGAGAGCATCTGGCCAGTAAACACCCTGCTAGCTCCATTCAGTTGCTCAGACTTCACCCTGCAAGGGATTATGGGATCGTTAAAAGATGATGATAAATGGAGACCGCTGCTCACCATTTACCCCAGTTCTGGAGACCTCTTGAGGGACAAGACTCGTGATGTCTGGATTGGCATTGCACAAGGTGTGTGTGTTTGTGTGTGTGTGTGTGTCTGGCTGTGAGCCTTGTCCTTTTCAGACATTTGGAGCAAACATGCCCTCTCCTCTAGTCCAAATCGTCTTGAGTTTTACAAGGAGGTCCTGTCAACCGTGCCCCAGATTCTGCTTTTTCTCAATCCCGGTTTCCTTTGCCAACAGGGGGATCGTTGGCCAAGCTGGCTTACTACTCCACAGTGCAACATAAAGTGGCCAGGGTCCAGTCCTTCGATCAGTCGTGCAAGGTAAGACGCCTCTGTTTCCCCTTTTGTCTTTGAAACTCAAAGCCGCCAGCCTGAGAGATTTGCAGCAGGAGATGCCGGGAGCCAGGAGGTGCCAACCAACATTTTAGCATGGCACAGGTGCCCAAATAGGAGTGGTGCGGTGACCTAAAGATGGAGTTCCTGCCTAACAACCTAGGTAGAGGCAGCTATTTCTCTCTCTGGGCACAATGAGAATATATCTGCCGAACAAAACTCTCATTGGCGTCAGGAAGGGCATCCGGCCATTAAAACACTCTGCTAGCTCCATTCAGTTGTCCAGAGTCCTCATCAGAGCCTTCCCCAGACTCCAGGACTGGCCCATGTTCCTCCACAACCTCCTCACTGTCCGAATCTGCTGCCAGTCTCCTCTCTATGAATTTGCTAGTTTTCGGCAACCTTGTTTAAAACCAATTGAATGTAGCCCAGCATCTGGCTGAGGAATTCTGGGAGTTGAAGTCCAGCTACTTTAAAAGCTGCTAAGATTGACTCTGACTGACCTGATTTTTCCCCCCACCCTGCGAGAGACGTTTTGGTCCAGAGGGATCTTTTGAACCTTTTCTGTTTGTCGATCCCTCCGAAGGATGTCGAACACGAGTCTCCCTACGAGATCACCGTCCAGGAGGAGATCACGGCCCGCCTCCATTTCATTAAATTTGAGAACACCTACATCGAAGCCTGCTTGGATTTCATCAAAGACCACCTCGTCAACACCGAAACGAAAGTCATCAAAGCCACAGGGGGTGGTGCGTACAAATTCAAAGAACTTATTGAGGAGAAGCTGGGATTAACGTAAGTGTGAGTGCCGAGGAGACGCCTGTTTTGGGGTACATACAAAACCTCCCACCTCTGAGAATCCTCCTTCAGAGCATTGGTTGCAACTAGGAAAAATTAATACATATGTGTGTATATATATATATATATATATATATATATATATATATATATATATATATATATATATATATATATATATATATATATATATATATATATATATATATATATACATACACCGTATTTTTCAGAGTATAAGACGCATCTTTTCCCCCCTAAAAGAGAGTGAAAATGTGGTGCGTCTTATACACTGAATGTAGACCCACCCACCAGCCCCAATCCTTTGGCCTCTGCCTCCCAGCCATTTACCTCCTTGCAGCAAACGGGGGCTTGCGGAGGCTTCTATAGGCTATAGCCATCCCTGCAACTCTAACAGCTGATGATCGGGAGAAATTGAAAGTGAAACTTGCTGTTTGCTCCAAGTGGCAAATTGCTGGGAGGCAGATTTTTTTTTTCCTTGTGCTAATCAGGGTGTTTGCTGCAAGGAGGCAAGTCAACCACTATACATGCCTATTGAATGTTCAAATTATTAGACTTATTTTTTAAAGACTGCTTTATTATTATTCTAGACAACAAAATGAAGCAGCTTTTTTAAAATAAAGGCTTGATCTGAAGAGGCCCCGTGCTATTATTTTAAAAAGTGCTATTCTTTTAAAGAGCAGAGAACGACTACACTTCCAGAAAGCCACATCAATTTTAACAGCACCTGTACAAGTATAGTCTGAAATGTAACACTACAAACAGTGTATATTGTCTGTTTGTTGCAAGGAGGCAATTGCTGGGAAGCAGAGGCAGATACTTTTTCGTGGTTTTCCTCCCCAAAATCTAGGCGCGCCTTACACTCTGAAAAATGCAGTGTGTATATATATATATATATATATATATATATATATATATATATATATATATATATATATATATATATATATGTTAAATGTTTTTTTAAAGGAATGATTAATAATTAATTAAGAGACCAGGATGGATCCATTTCGGACTTCTTAGTCCTCGTCAGCTGGCCATACTTTCCTACAGGGATTTGAACTGGTGCTCTCCAGCATTCGAAGCAGGCTTCTCTATGCCTTGAGCTAACCAGCTTCCCTGATTACATCATCCTTTCCACAGGACTTTATAGATGAAGATACTATGTTACAGCTTCCTGCTAGGCCTGTTTTAAGGGAGGAGACAAACTTGTCATCCTTCTCTGTCTTTCGACTCCTCTTTGAGATCATCCAGACAGAGACCTATTAAATTGCTGCTGTCTTTTTTAGATATGTGTTAAATGTTTTTTTAAAGGAATGATTAATAATTAATTAAGAGACCAGGATGGATCCATTTCGGACTTCTTAGTCCTCGTCAGCTGGCCATACTTTCCTACAGGGATTTGAACTGGTGCTCTCCAGCATTCGAAGCAGGCTTCTCTATGCCTTGAGCTAACCAGCTTCCCTGATTACATCATCCTTTCCACAGGACTTTATAGATGAAGATACTATGTTACAGCTTCCTGCTAGGCCTGTTTTAAGGGAGGAGACAAACTTGTCATCCTTCTCTGTCTTTCGACTCCTCTTTGAGATCATCCAGACAGAGACCTATTAAATTGCTGCTGTCTTTTTTAGATATGTGTTAAATGTTTTTTTAAAGGAATGATTAATAATTAATTAAGAGACCAGGATGGATCCATTTCGGACTTCTTAGTCCTCGTCAGCTGGCCATACTTTCCTACAGGGATTTGAACTGGTGCTCTCCAGCATTCGAAGCAGGCTTCTCTATGCCTTGAGCTAACCAGCTTCCCTGATTACATCATCCTTTCCACAGGACTTTATAGATGAAGATACTATGTTACAGCTTCCTGCTAGGCCTGTTTTAAGGGAGGAGACAAACTTGTCATCCTTCTCTGTCTTTCGACTCCTCTTTGAGATCATCCAGACAGAGACCTATTAAATTGCTGCTGTCTTTTTTAGATATGTGTTAAATGTTTTTTTAAAGGAATGATTAATAATTAATCCCTGTAGGAAAGTATGGCCAGCTGACGAGGACTAAGAAGTCCGAAATGGATCCATCCTGGTCTCTTAATTAATTATTAATCATTCCTTTAAAAAAACATTTAACACATATCTAAAAAAGACAGCAGCAATTTAATAGGTCTCTGTCTGGATGATCTCAAAGAGGAGTCGAAAGACAGAGAAGGATGACAAGTTTGTCTCCTCCCTTAAAACAGGCCTAGCAGGAAGCTGTAACATAGTATCTTCATCTATAAAGTCCTGTGGAAAGGATGATGTAATCAGGGAAGCTGGTTAGCTCAAGGCATAGAGAAGCCTGCTTCGAATGCTGGAGAGCACCAGTTCAAATCCCTGTAGGAAAGTATGGCCAGCTGACGAGGACTAAGAAGTCCGAAATGGATCCATCCTGGTCTCTTAATTAATTATTAATCATTCCTTTAAAAAAACATTTAACACATATCTAAAAAAGACAGCAGCAATTTAATAGGTCTCTGTCTGGATGATCTCAAAGAGGAGTCGAAAGACAGAGAAGGATGACAAGTTTGTCTCCTCCCTTAAAACAGGCCTAGCAGGAAGCTGTAACATAGTATCTTCATCTATAAAGTCCTGTGGAAAGGATGATGTAATCAGGGAAGCTGGTTAGCTCAAGGCATAGAGAAGCCTGCTTCGAATGCTGGAGAGCACCAGTTCAAATCCCTGTAGGAAAGTATGGCCAGCTGACGAGGACTAAGAAGTCCGAAATGGATCCATCCTGGTCTCTTAATTAATTATTAATCATTCCTTTAAAAAAACATTTAACACATATCTAAAAAAGACAGCAGCAATTTAATAGGTCTCTGTCTGGATGATCTCAAAGAGGAGTCGAAAGACAGAGAAGGATGACAAGTTTGTCTCCTCCCTTAAAACAGGCCTAGCAGGAAGCTGTAACATAGTATCTTCATATATATATATATATATATATATATATGTTAAATGTTTTTTTAAAGGAATGATTAATAATTATATATATTATATATTATATTATATAATATATATATTATATATATATATATAATTATATATATATATATATATATATTTGGGGAGAAAAAACTCATCAGGGCTTCATTTGAGGAAGTGATGAGCTGCTTCTGCAGCTGTTAACGTCCCCGTTGTTTTCCTTACCTGGTTTCCGGGTAGATTAGATAAAGAAGATGTGATGACCTGCCTGATTAAGGGGTGCAATTTTGTCCTCAAGAACATCCCTCACGAGGCCTTCGTCTACCTGAAGGATGCCGACCCCGAGTTCAGGTTTCAGATGAACCATCCCCACATTTTCCCTTACTTGCTGGTCAACATTGGCTCCGGAGTTTCAATTGTCAAGGTGAGGACAGGTACAGGTAACCCTCGGAGCCCCAAATGTCCCTTGCTAATGTTCTGACTGAGGCTTCCCCAGAGTGTGAAGCAAACTCCTTGTCCTGAAAAAAGCTCTTTTTATTAATTGACTGTGAATTCTGCTCATTCACATCCAGCAAAGTCTTTCAAGGGAGGATTTACAGTCACACACCTTATCTGGCTTGGAGAGCTGCCAGGCCGAGATCTGCAGAACTTGGCCAGGAGCATCGGAGAGTCACGAACCAATTAAATGAATGAATTGTCTCCTGCAAACTCCACTCCCCGCTCGCTCCTCTTTTATTCCCTCTGGGAGGGGCCATTCACCGTCCACCTTACTCCCAAGTTCACCCCTCTTCTTGAGCCGTTCCCTTCGTCTGGCCATTCTGCGTATGCACACACTGGGAAGAGGCTCCAGCTGTTCTTCTGCCTCACTGATGTCTGACTCTGAAGGCAGCTGATAACTGTCAGACAGCCTTGGCCCCCTCTCTGCCTCCGACCCAGAGCCCTCCTCCGAGCCTTCCCCAGACTGAGGGTGCTGCAATAGAATAGATCTGCTTGCCCATTCAACTCCAGGCTGCAATAAAGACACATTTACGTCCTTATGGGTGTAATAGCGGTGAGATTTAGGCTCAGATCTGTTCCTTGTCTTTGATAGGTGGAAACGGAAGATAAATTTGAATGGATTGGTGGAAGTTCCATCGGAGGCGGGACTTTCTGGGGCCTCGGAGCATTGCTTACCAAAACCAAGGTAATATTTTTGCCTAGCAATTCAAGCCCCGAGTCCCTATGTGGTGAGATGGGTGCGGCTTATAAATTTGAATAATAAATTTGAGTGATGGATTGCTCTTCAGCTGGTCCAGAATGCAGCCGCGCGAGCAATAATGGGTACCGCAAGGTATACCCATGTAACACCGCTCTTGCGCGAGCTGCACTGGCTACCTGTCGTCTTTCGGGTGCGCTTCAAGGTGCTAGTTCTCATCTTTAAAGCGCTCCATGGCTCGGGACCTAGCTATCTGCGGGATCGGATTCTGCCCCATACATCTTCCCGGCCGATTCGCTCCCACAGAGAGGGACTTCTCCGGGTGCCGTCCACTAGACTTTGTCAGCGGGCGACGCCCAGGGGAAGGGCCTTCTCTGTGGCGGGCCCAGCCCTCTGGAACGACCTTCCCCCCGACATTAGAACAACTACGGACCTCCGCTCCTTCCGTCAGAAATTAAAAACTCACTTTTTCTGCTTGGCCGGCCTAGGTTAGTCTCTACCTCAGGGGTTAGGGAATGTTAATTTTAAAATGGGGATTTTAGTGCAGGGACAGTTGATTTAATTTGTTTTTATTGTATTTATTTATGTATATATTTTATGTTGTTTTAATTTTCCCTGTGCACCGCTCCGAGTCCCCCTGGGGAGAGGACGCGGTATAGAAAAATAAAATCTATCTATCTATCTATCTATCTATCTATCTATCTATCTATCTATCTATCTATCTATCTATCTATCTATCTATCTATCTATCTATCTATCTATCTATCTATCTTAAGTTAAACGCTCTTAAGTTAAACATCTGTCTGTCTGTCTGTCTATCATCTATATCCATCATCTTATCATCTGTCTGTCTGTCTGTCTGTCTGTCTGTCTGTCTGTCTGTCTGTCTATCTATCTATCTATCTATCTATCTATCTATCTATCTATCTATCTGTGTATGTAGAAGATGTGTAGGAGAAACTGAAGGAATGTGGTAGCCAATTGCTTCCGTATTGCTGAGAGAATTCCACACCCCAACGGCTCTCCTCCTGCATTTAGAAAGCTAGCTCATCAGGAAAAAGAGGTCTTAAGGTTCCCCAGGCTAGACTTTTTTTAGAGGCAAAGAGATTTTCTCTCTCTCTCTCTCTCTCTCTCTAAGGGAGGGCAAGCGGTTCCAAGCCACTCGGAACTGATTTCACGAAGGACACGAAAAGAATAGAAAACCAGAAATATCCATCCTTCAGGGCTGTTCATCTGACGGACCTTTGGGGTTTCCCCCTTTTTTAGAGGTTCGATGAATTGCTGCAGCTCGCCTCAAAGGGCCAACACACCAACGTGGACATGCTGGTGAAGGACATCTATGGCGGGGCGTACCAAACCCTCGGGCTCAGCGGGAACCTGATAGCCAGCAGCTTTGGGAAATCTGCCACGGCCGATAAAGGTAGGAGTTTTATTCTTCAGTCTGTTAAAATTAAATTTTTAATTTTGCCCATTAATTTTAAGGGCCTTTATTTTTGCTTCCATTCTCCAGATGAGTGGCCATCTCCAAATCTCACTGCCCCTTCTTTGATTTTATTCCCCCCCGAATCTCATTCCGAATCAAATTCGGCAACTTTCCTATTAATTGACTCAATTCTTTGGCGTGTGTGTGTGTGCTTGATCTAATCCCCGCCCCCCTCTTGCCCCGTCTCAGATTTTTCCAAGGAAGACATGGCCAAGAGTTTGCTGCACATGATCAGCAACGACATCGGGCAGCTGGCTTGCCTGCACGCCAAACTCCACAACCTGGACAAAATCTACTTCGGCGGCTTCTTCATTCGCGGCCACCCGGTCACCATGCGTACCATCACCTACAGTATCAACTTCTTCTCCAAGGTAGCGGGAAGAATTAAAACAGAAATCTTGGAGCAGGTTGGCAAGGGGGGGAGGAGGGGAGGTGAAGGCAGAGCAAAGTGAAAATTGGAGGGTATCGTTGTGTGGGCATGGAAGCAGCCCTCTGTAAAGATATTTAGACAATTCCTTTCCAATACCGTGTTTCGTTATTATGGCAGGGCGAAGTCCAGGCGCTGTTTCTGAGGCACGAAGGCTACCTGGGAGCCATAGGTGCTTTCTTAAAAGGAGCAGAGCAAGACAGTAAGTAGGCAGCCCCCTTTCTCTTCTGGGCCCCATCCTTTTATTCCCCCACCCCCCAAAAAAGTAAGGGCCCCCTTTCCCCAATCTCTCACACATATATATATATCTTTTTCCTCTCTCTCTCTTTCTCTCTTCTTCCGCTTCCTGCAAACAAGATCCCAATTTATACAGCTGGGGAGAAAACTACGCCAGCAGTTCGGGCCTGTTGAGCACGTCGCCCGACCTTTGCCCCATGCAGCGGGAACGCAGCGGCACCGTGAGTCTTCCTGGCCTAGTAAAAAAAAAAAAAAGGTCACGCGTGGGTCCCACTCACCTAAATATAGCCCCCCGCTTGGTGATGTCCTAGGCAGGATGAGTCCCGACAGAGCCTTTTTTCTAACAAGACAATGGAAATTGGTCTGCCGGGACCCGCTTGCTATTTGGACAGGAAACATCTGCCTTCGGAGCAAGGAAATCCCGGAATCCTGAAGGGTTTTTTTGTTTTTTCCCTAATTGTTTTCAAACTGACCCAAAAAGAAAGACGTCAAAACCTCCTCTTAGTTCTCTCTCTCCCCCCCCCCCCCTTCCCTCAGTTCGACATGTTGGAAATGGATCGTCTGGAGCGAATGCTGGTCAATCTGCCCTTGCTGCAGGATCCCTCCACATACGTGGCCGACACTGTGGACCTGGCCGATGACGTCCTGGCCCGTCAGTATTGGCTCTCGTGCTTCGAGGAGTCCTTGGACGGGGTAAGGACCCGTTTACGGTGAGGCTGGGGGTGATCCACCCACCCACCCCTGGCCCACAAGAGCCCAGGAAGGAGCCGAGCGCAAGTGCTTGGAGTCCCCAAAGTGGTTTTTTTCAGGAAGCAACCTGACTTTCTTGGGTTCTTTTTTTTTTCTTTTGAAGACGTTTCGCTTCTCATCCAAGAAGCTTCTTCAGCTCTGACAGGACGGTGGGGAACAGAAGGATTGATATTCCTTGCAGACATCCTGCTAGAGCAGGGGTGCCAAGCTGAATTTCATTGAGGGTCGCATCAGGGCTGTGGTTGACCTCAGGGGGAGTGGGTGTGGCTTATTGGGTAGGCGTGGCCATCTTAATGCTACTCACTGGGTGTGGCATATTTCCTCTTTGCATTGGGTAGACTGGGCCATGTTCCAGGATGGTGTCAGGGCTCCAGATAGCATCCAAACTTAAATCAGAGTCCGAGGCAAAGCATTCCTCAAAGTTCCCATTGATGAAGAGAGCCATGTTGGCACAGCTGGGAAAACCTTTCATCTGAAAGCTTCCCGGTTTCCCCCACCCCTTTGGAAGTTCAAGTTCTTGCTCCCCCACACCCACAAGTCCATCATCCCATGGTCCAATCTCCCACTGCCACGCTGGCAGCTTCCACCCATCCAGTTCCGGTCAGATGTAGAAGTGCAAAGAACAAAGGATGACCTTGGCTTTCTAAGAAGAATGTTGTTATGGCTACCTATCATCTAACTCCCATTTTCCCACAGTAGAAAGCGTGGCAGACCTGAAACCTAAAAAAAGAAAAAATGGCTAACAGTTCTGACAAAACCAGGACAACCACCATGGGACAGCCATGTTTGTCCCAAGACAAAGAGCTCGGAGCGTTTTAGTGGGGGGGATCAGGAACTGAGAAAAAGGGGGGGGTTTGGGGGGGTGGGGATGGGAGGGGTGACCCGTTAAACTAGAGGAAGGATCTGGAAATCAATTCAGCCACTTGCATAAAGTTTTCTCCTCCTCTAGCCCCCTTTTCTCTCTCGTTCCCCGGCCAGGTCGCTAAGCGTGCCGCAGCCAGCCAACCCGATTCGGTCGACGCAGCCGAGCGAGCCGACAAATTCCGACACAAGTACAGGGAGAAGCTCCAAACACTCCGACAGCAGCCGTTGTAAGTTGGGGGCTGGGGCTTTCTCATGGTGGGGGGGGGGAGGGGGAGAATACCCATTGCATTTCTGAATGCAACCAGAGTTTTGAGATACAGGTTGTCCTTAACCTACGGCTGTTCGTTTAGCGACTGTTCAAAGTTTGCAGCGGCACCGAAGACAAATGGCTCGGGACCGTTTTTCGTCCTTAACGACCGTTGCAGCATCCCCATGGTCATGTGCCTTAAAGCAAGAATGTGCTCTAACCTATGAAGAATAAGGCAGGCTTGTTGTGTAAATAAAAATAGAATAGAATAGAATCCTTTTATTGGCCAAGTGGGATTGGACACACAAGGAATTTGTCTTTGGTGCACATAATAAAATGCATTCATCGAGAATAAAAAGATACAACACTTAACGATAGTCAAAGTTACTAATATAATAGCATTTCTCTTCCTATATAAATCATGCCCAGAGTTATTGGGGGAGCAAAATTTGCTATAAATAAGCCAGGGGTAGTTTTAAAACATTGGTGAACGCCTCCCGTCCCGTCCCCCCAAATAGTATAACTGACTATTTCTCCTCCTTTTTCCTTCCCAGCGCATATGGCACCCTAACAGTGAGAAGTTTACTGGATACAAGGGAACACTGCTTGAATGAATTTAACTTCCCCGATCCCTACTCCAAGGTGAGGCCTTTTCCTCGGTGCCCTGCAGGGCAGTCCCACCTCTTTTGAGCCCTGATCCAGTTTTGTTTCCTCATCCCATTCCCTTGGGGAAGGGAGGGAGAAAGGAAGAAGGAAGGAAGAAGGAAAAGGAGGGAGGGAGGAAGAAGAGAGATGGGAAGGAAGATAGAAAGATCAGGGAGAGAAGGAAAAAAGAAAGAAAGAAAAGGAGGGAAGGAGGGATGGGAAGGGAAGGAAGATAGAAAAAAGGAAGAAGGGAGGGAGGGAGGATGGGAAGATAGGAAGATCAGGGAGGGAAGGAAGAAGAGATGGGGAAAGAAGGGGGAAAAAAGAAAAGGAGGGAGGGAGGGAGGGATGGGAAGGGAAGGAAGATAGAAAAAAGGAAGAAAGGAGGGAGGGAGGGAGAGATGGGAAGATAGGAAGATCAGGGAGGGAAGGAAGAAGAGATGGGGAAAGAAGGAAAAAAGAAAGAAAGAAAGAAAAGGAGGGAGGAAGGGATGGGAAGGGAAGGAAGATAGGAAAAAGGAAGAAAGGAGGGAGGGAGGAAGAGATGGGAAGGAAGGAAGAGAAGGAAAGATCCTTTTGAAAGGAAGATGGATACATTTATTCTGCCTCCTGTAATTCAAGAGAGACTCTGTTGCAACTGGGGAAGACTAACCCCCCTCCCTCTCCCCCTCCTTTTTATCTTTCTCTTTCTTTCTTTCCCTTCCCCCCTCTCTTTTTCTTTCTCCCTCTCCCTCTCTCTCTCTCTCTCAGATAAAGCAGAAGGAAAACGGCATAGCCCTCCGGTGTTACCAGGGGGTGATCGAGTCCCTGGACTCCCTGGGCTGGGAGGAGAGGCAGTTCGCTCTGGTGAAGGGGCTCCTAGCAGGGAACGTCTTCGACTGGGGAGCCAAAGCCGTCTCGGAGTAAGTCTCTCGGGGTTTGGGGCCCCTTTTCACCTCCCCCCCCCCCTTAAAGCATTTTTTACTACCAGTTCTGGCGAATAGGTGGCAAAAACTGTTTACATTTCACCACTGAAGCAAAGGGATTATTCTGATCCTTCTCTTAAAAAGTCACCCAGGGTAATCCTAATTGGGCATTTTTAAAAAATTCCTCCAGAACAGTAGAAGGAAATTTCACTGCATCACCTGGTTTTTCTCACCTGTATGCTGTTTTCTCTCTCTCTCTCTCTCTCTCTCTCTCTCTCTCTCTCTCTCTCTCTCTCTCTCTCTCTCTCTCTCTCTCTCTCTCTCTCTCTCTCTCTCTCTCTCTCTCTCTCTCTCTCTCTCTCCCCTCTCTCCCTCTCTCTCTCTCTCTCCTCACCGCCAGCGTCCTTGAAACGGATCCCCAGTTTGGATTCCAAGAAGCCAAGGAGAAATTACAAGGTACCAAGTGGGAGAGGGAAAATGGAGAAGCATCCTTCTTTTAATAGAGGGCGTCCTCGACTTACGACCACAATCGGGCCCCAAAATTTCCATTGCTAAGCGAGATAGTGGTTGAATGAGTTTTGCCTCATTTCACACCCTTAACGATGCCACGGTCGTTAAGGGAATCCCTGCAGCTGTTAAGTTAGTCCACACGGTTGTTGAGTCTCTCTCTCACGGCCCAGCCTACCTCACAGAATAGAATAGAATAGAATAAAGGAGTTGGAAGGGACCTTGAAGGTCTTCTAGTCCAACCCTCACTCTTTATTTAACTGATAGGATCAGAGGGCCTGGTCTTCTCAGTGCTGCTATTGCTTTTCAATTTTCTAAGTTCTTTTGACAATTGACCATGTAACTCACACACACCCTTTCTTTCTCTCTCTCTCTTTTTCCCTCATTCTTTCACCTTTTCCCCTGATGCCTCAGAACGTCCTTGGCTCGAGGATTCGTACAGCGAATGGGTGGAACGGCTCAAGGTATGCGCGGCCCATCCTTCAACCGCCGTTTTGGGGGTCCTATTTGGGCAGAGGGGAGAAAGAGGGGGACTAGAAGGAAGGATCTCGCAGGTTTCAGCAGGAGAGGGAACCTATTGGCTGGCCCAGCGTTTCCCAACCGCAGCAACTCAATTTTTTTAATTTATTGATTGATTTTTTAATGAAATACAATTGTTCGTGCTTTATAAGCATCGTGTTGTCTGGGCATTTAATTTCCTCAGCAATACCAATTTACATTCTTCATCTCCACCCCCTTTTTCCAACCATCAGTAAAGTGAATTCCCCGATTGGTAATATTTATCAATCCCCCCTGCTGCATTTTCAATGTCAATCTTACAGCTGTCAATTTCAATGTCAATTCATGGCTGGCTGGGGAATTCTGGGAGTTGGAAGTGTCGTCCCCCCCACCCACCCCAAAATCTCAAAATTGCTGCAAAGTTCAGAAACACTGAACTAATTTTTTAACATTTGGCCAGACTCTCATCTCCTATAAGACTGGCTTTCTGGATGGAATCGAGTTTGCTTTTAAATAGAAGAGGGCAGCCCTCCAAGGATCTCCTTGGGGTGCCGTCAACTCTTCCCACTTACTCCCACCCTTGTCCCGCATGACCAGAAAACCTTCTAGAGCAGGGGTCGGCAACCTGCAGCTCTGGAGCCGCATACCTCTGCCTTTCATACCTCTGCTGCGGCTCCCTGTTGCCACTCAGCTCCACAATGGATAGGGCTTTCGGTTAGGATAGATAGAGGAAAAAGGACGCCGCGCTAGGAGGAGACTCTATGGTGGGGGAACCGGACTTCCGGTCAGCAGAGGAAAAAGGACGCCACGCTAGGAGGAGACTCTATGGTGGGGGAACCAGACTTCCGGTTTGCTCCAGAATTGAATGGGGGATGGGGCTTCCAATTAGGACCTTTGTGGCTCTTTGAGTGTTTAAGGTTGCCGACCCCTGCAAAATTCAAGAATACTCCAGACATTCCAGGGGACGGAGATATTTCCCTCTCGCTTGTTTTTTGTTTTTTCAATTGAGGGGTGGTTGTGGGTCCCTTCCCAGATTCTGGCTTTCTCCAGCAGCCTAGCTTGCCTTGAGGCCACTGGGGACTCCGTGGGCCGAATGTGAGGAACGCATTAATTTTGTCTCCGGGTTCTCTGATGCGTCTCTTTTTCCTTTCGCAGGCCCCAGCTCATAAATGTGCCTTAATTTTTGCAGATAACAGTGGAATTGATGTCATCTTAGGTGTCTTCCCTTTTGTTAGGGAATTGCTCTGTAGGGGCACGGAGGTCAGTAACGTTTCCACGGCGTCTTTAACGGTGACATGCCTTCGAAGGGTCTCTCTCTCTCTCTCTCTCTCTCTCTCTCTCTCTCCCTCCCTCCCTCCCTCCCTCTTTCTCTCTCTCCCACGCTTTGTGTGTTGGCTTGGCGGTTTAAGAGGAGGAGACAAGGGGCCCAAGAAAAGCCGCCTCCCACTTGGCACCTTGGAGGGTGTGGTGTGTGCGACTACAACTCCTATCTTCCTCTGGCCCCCTTGATGGGACTTGTGGAAAGCCCCTAGCTAGCAGTATAAAACACACTCCCCCTCCCAAAAGAGGCTGAAAATCTGGGTGCGTCTTATGCTCCGAATGTCGCTTTTTCGAAGCTGTTTTTCAGCCCTAATGATGCACTAACGGGTGAAGCGATCTTCCCTGCCGATCATCTGTGCTTTAGAAGCTATTTTATACTTAAGTGCTGAAGCTGACCAGACTAAGGACGCTATCCAGATGACTACCTGCTAGGCAGAATTTTTCCCCCTCCTAGTTTCCTCCCCAAAAACTAAGGTGCATCTTATACTCCGCCAGTGCGTCTTATACTCCGAAAAATACGGTATTTCAGTTCCGATTTGAAGTGGCTCAAACCTCACTGTATGTCATAGAGAGTGCTCGCCCACGATGCCTTCTCTCCAAAATGTCCTTTGCTTTTCTCTCTCTCTCTCTCTCTCTCTCCTCTGCAATGCCAGGTTATTTTGGCTTGCAATTCAGGTCCTGCCCTGAATGACGTCACGTATAACGAATCCTTGCTTGTGGCGGAAAGGATCGCATCTATGGATGCCGTCATTCGGTAAGGATTGGTGGGCACGAAGCTGGAAGAATCAAACGTTTTTGCCTTCGGGCACGGGAAGGAGGATTTAAAGTCAAACCCTGAGAATGCTTTCAGTCTTAACACAGTACATTTTTGACAATAAAGGCAGGATTCTGAGAAGCAATAAGAACTTTGATTTTAATGACTTTACAGTGTTAAGCAATAGAGCTAATAAATATACTTATTTTCATTTATTCGTGCTCACCTTCCTGGGATGAAGTCTTAGATAACCGCTGAATTAAAACAGAAATATAGACACACACACCCCTTCTATTTAAAAAAAAGGGTTCAGTGTTTTCTCCATTGCTTCTGGCGACTCAGTAAAGTTAGTTCTGTCTTTTCTTGATCAAATAGTTTATCACTTTATTTTTTTTACAGTGCTGTTTCAGTCTCTTTTATTCGGTTCAATTTTACAGCTCTCATCCCCCAACTGTCATGAAAAACATTCTAGATAACCAGGCAAACCAGTCTAATGAAGTGAAACACGAACGATTGCTGTTAATGCTAACAGATGAACCCCTTTTGCAAGTCTTGAATTAATTTCCTGGGCTTTTCTGCATTTTGCTCGTCCCCTTTGATGTAACCCTTAGTTAGATTCAGAGAAATGGACAAGTTGTACTTAATTTTATATGGGTTGAATGATTTGCGAATGATTAAATATTTATACTTCTGGGTTTTTAAGACCAAATCCTCTCCTGGGATGGTAGAACTTCTTCTATTTCCTAGTAATTGGTGTGCAGGACTTAAGGCGGCGCTTAGATCCTGACAAAAATGTCAGAAGGGAAAAAGGTCTTGGAAAACATCAGGATGGACAAAGCTTTCATTTTTCACTATACACAAATAATCGATGGAGCAAAGTTTGTTAAATGATCTTCATTGTTAGAAGAAGATCAAAATGTTTGAACAGAACTGACATAATATTTTGAAAAACAAAATCCAGATCCCATTTAGAGGGCCCACTGATCGATACAGCAGAGGGGGGAGGGAGAGGGAGGGAGGAAGGGAGAGAAAGAGAGGGAGGGAGAGAATTGATAGCTATAGTTAGATAATAGATAGTTGATAGGATACAGATAGATAATAGGTAATTGATAGGATAGAAATAGACAGACATATAGATAGATAATAGATAAATGATGGGATAGAGATAGATGATAGTTGATAGGAGATGATAGATAGATAGATAGATAGATAGATAGATAGATAGATAGATAGATAGATAGATAGATAGTAGATAGATAGATAGATGATTGATAGGATATTAAATAGATGAGAGAGTTAGTTGATAGGATAGATAGATTTAGATAGAGATGATGAGAGAGATTGATAGTCATAGCTAGATAATAATTGATAGGAGATCGATATAGATAGATTATTGATAGGGATATACATAGATGAGAGAGAGTTAATAGGATAGAAAGATAGGCAGATGGATAGATAATTGATAGGCGTAGATATAACTAGATAATGGGATATAGATATAGATAATTGATAGGATAGATAGATAGATAGATGATAGATAGATAAGAGATTAGATAGATAGATAGATAGATAGATAGATAGATAGATAGATAGATAGATAGATAGATAGATAGATAGATGATAGAAGATAAGATAGATGATAGGATAGATGATATAGATGGATGGATTGGATGATAGGTAATAGATGTTAGAAAGTGAAATACGGACAACTTCCACATAGGCAAATTTGGTTTGATCACGTATAAAGCAGCATTTGGTTCCTAAGGGATCCCTTAAAATTGGCTCTGGGAAAGTTACATAGTCGATGTGTGGGTGTTGTTGTCCCCCCCCCCCCCTCTGTTTGTCTTCTACCAAGATTCTCCCGTCTTTCTAACCATCTCTGTTTGTAAAGTTACATGAATGCTGGGCAACTTCATTAGACTACCAAGGGCTGAGTGTTACAATTTGACCACCACTCCTCTCTCTGTGCCTCTAGAACTGCCCTGAAGGAAGAGAGGCTCCTCTTGGTCCAGACCGGCTCCAGTTCGCCCTGCTTGGATCTCAGGTTTGCTATCTTTCCCGTCATTGTAAAATAAAAAATGATAAACATCAGAATCTGTGCCTTTTGGGGTCTTGGATGGGGCCAAATGGATGATCCATGGATCTTAAGCCTGAATGGCTGACTTCCCCAGGCTGATTTTAGGCTTCTGAAAGTAAGCTCAGCCTCCCCCCCACCCCCCAAATTCCTTCCTGTGCCCTTTTGGACTCAGGAATTCTGGGATTTGAAGTTTTTTTTTTATATGCACACACTGGTGTCCTCCCCCCCCCCCCCCCTTTCTAACCAGATTTGCCGTTTGAAAAAGCTAATTTAAAACAATACTTTATCTTTGGTTTGTTGTAACTGCAGCCTTTGGGGTCTTTTGCCATAAATCCATCTAACTTTTCTTCTGCAAGTAGCCAAATTAGTCAGATTGGAGGGCCAGATTGACTCCTCTTTGCCCATTCAAAGGGCTTTTCAAATTAGGCACGAGCGAGAAACTTGTCCTTCTTGATCCATTAAACCACAATTTGAGCCAACTGCCCCCTTCCACCTCAGTCATTTAATCCTCATCCTCTTGATTCTCACAGCCGCCTGGACAAGAGCCTGGCCAACTTGGTCCGAGACCGGAAGACCGACCTGGTGATCATCGAAGGGATGGGCCGGGCTATCCACACCAACTACCACGCCAACCTGAAATGCGAGAGCCTTAAGCTGGCGGTGCTAAAAAACTCTTGGCTGGCTGATCGCCTGGGCGGGAAGATCTTCAGCGTGATTTTCAAGTACGAAGTCCCTCTCAAGTCCTCCTGATGACCCCCCAGAGGGGGGACCTCGAAAGAGGCTGAGCCGCGGCTTAGCCAAGGACTTGCACTAGTTACAATTTTAATTGTAAAGAATGTATTTTTATTACCACAGGGAAAATGAGTTCTCTCTCTTGCGCTCGCTCACACACCACACACACCTCTGTATTTATATTGTGCTTTTGTGACTTAAAAAGAAAGCAGCGATCACTCACTCCACGGGCGTGCGTGCGTGTCTTTTTCTCATACATACATTGGGATGGAAGATCATTCCCAAAGTTGGAATTTGCAGTTCCCAAATTCACAACTGGAGAGCAGGTTTTTTGAATGTGTATATAAATGGTCTTATTAGCCCCTTTACAGGCCGCTATGCCCAAAATGGCCACCGGAGGGCACTCTACTTCATTTAGCAATATAGATGGTCTTATTAGCCCTTTACAGGCCGCTATGCCCAAAATAACCACCGGAGGGCACTCTACTTCATTTAGCAATATAGATGGTCTTATTAGTTCTTTACAGGCCGCTATGCCCAAAATAGCCACCGGAGGGCACTCTACTTCATTTAGCAATATAGATGGTCTTATTAGCTCTTTACAGGCCGCTATGCCCAAAATAGCCACCGGAGGGCACTCTACTTCATTTAGCAATATAGATGGTCTTATTAGCTCTTTACAGGCCGCTATGCCCAAAATTACCACCGGAGGGGACTCTACTTCATTTAGCAATATAGATGGTCTTATTAGCCCCTTTCAGGCCGCTATGCCCAAAATAGCCACCGGAGGGCACTTTCCATATTCTTTGCTATAGAATGGGATTGATAAACCCATTCAGGCCGCTGTGCCCAAAATAGCCACCGGAGGGCACTGTTTCCATATTCTTTGCTATAGAATGGGATTGATAAACCCTTTCAGGCCGCTGTGCCCAAAATAGCCACCGGAGGGCACTGTTTCCATATTCTGTACTATAGAATGGGATTGATAAACCCATTCAGGCCGCTGTGCCCAAAATAGCCACCGGAGGGCACTGTTTCCATATTCTTTGCTATAGAATGGGATTGATAAACCCTTTCAGGCCGCTATGCCCAAAATAGCCACCGGAGGGCACTGTTTCCATATTCTTTGCTATAGAATGGGATTGATAAACCCTTTCAGGCCGCTGTGCCCAAAATAGCCACCGGAGGGCACTGTTTCCATATTCTTTGCTATAGAATGGGATTGATAAACCCTTTCAGGCCGCTGTGCCCAAAATAGCCACCGGAGGGCACTGTTTCCATATTCTTTGCTATAGAATGGGATTGATAAACCCTTTCAGGCCGCTGTGCCCAAAATAGCCACCGGAGGGCACTGTTTCCATATTCTTTGCTATAGAATGGGATTGATAAACCCTTTCAGGCCGCTGTGCCCAAAATAGCCACCGGAGGGCACTGTTTCCATATTCTGTACTATAGAATGGGATTGATAAACCCATTCAGGCCGCTGTGCCCAAAATAGCCACCGGAGGGCACTGTTTCCATATTCTTTGCTATAGAATGGGATTGATAAACCCTTTCAGGCCGCTATGCCCAAAATAGCCACCGGAGGGCACTGTTTCCATATTCTTTGCTATAGAATGGGATTGATAAACCCTTTCAGGCCGCTGTGCCCAAAATAGCCACCGGAGGGCACTGTTTCCATATTCTTTGCTATAGAATGGTCTTGATAAACCCTTTCAGGCCGCTGTGCCCAAAATAGCCACCGGAGGGCACTGTTTCCATATTCTGTGCTATAGAATGGTCTTGATAAACCCTTTCAGGCCGCTATGCCCAAAATAGCCACCGGAGGGCACTGTTTCCATATTCTTTGCTATAGAATGGGATTGATAAACCCTTTCAGGCCGCTATGCCCAAAATAGCCACCAGAGGGCACTGTTTCCATATTCTTTGCTATAGAATGGGATTGATAAACCCTTTCAGGCCGCTGTGCCCAAAATAGCCACCGGAGGGCACTGTTTCCATATTCTGTGCTATAGAATGGTCTTGATAAACCCTTTCAGGCCGCTGTGCCCAAAATAGCCACCGGAGGGCACTGTTTCCATATTCTGTGCTATAGAATGGTCTTGATAAACCCTTTCAGGCCGCTATGCCCAAAATAGCCACCGGAGGGCACTGTTTCCATATTCTTTGCTATAGAATGGGATTGATAAACCCTTTCAGGCCGCTATGCCCAAAATAGCCACCGGAGGGCACTGTTTCCATATTCTGTGCTATAGAATGGTCTTGATAAACCCTTTCAGGCCGCTGTGCCCAAAATAGCCACCAGAGGGCACTGTTTCCATATTCTTTGCTATAGAATGGGATTGATAAACCCTTTCAGGCCGCTGTGCCCAAAATAGCCACCGGAGGGCACTGTTTCCATATTCTGTGCTATAGAATGGTCTTGATAAACCCTTTCAGGCCGCTATGCCCAAAATAGCCACCGGAGGGCACTGTTTCCATATTCTGTACTATAGAATGGGATTGATAAACCCATTCAGGCCGCTGTGCCCAAAATAGCCACCGGAGGGCACTGTTTCCATATTCTTTGCTATAGAATGGTCTTGATAAACCCTTTCAGGCCGCTGTGCCCAAAATAGCCACCGGAGGGCACTGTTTCCATATTCTTTGCTATAGAATGGGATTGATAAACCCTTTCAGGCCGCTATGCCCAAAATAGCCACCGGAGGGCACTGTTTCCATATTCTGTGCTATAGAATGGTCTTGATAAACCCTTTCAGGCCGCTGTGCCCAAAATAGCCACCAGAGGGAACTGTTTCCATATTCTTTGCTATAGAATGGGATTGATAAACCCTTTCAGGCCGCTGTGCCCAAAATAGCCACCAGAGGGCACTGTTTCCATATTCTTTGCTATAGAATGGGATTGATAAACCCTTTCAGGCCGCTGTGCCCAAAATAGCCACCGGAGGGCACTGTTTCCATATTCTGTGCTATAGAATGGTCTTGATAAACCCTTTCAGGCCGCTATGCCCAAAATAGCCACCGGAGGGCACTGTTTCCATATTCTGTACTATAGAATGGGATTGATAAACCCATTCAGGCCGCTGTGCCCAAAATAGCCACCGGAGGGCACTGTTTCCATATTCTTTGCTATAGAATGGTCTTGATAAACCCTTTCAGGCCGCTGTGCCCAAAATAGCCACCGGAGGGCACTGTTTCCATATTCTGTGCTATAGAATGGTCTTGATAAACCCTTTCAGGCCGCTATGCCCAAAATAGCCACCGGAGGGCACTGTTTCCATATTCTTTGCTATAGAATGGGATTGATAAACCCTTTCAGGCCGCTATGCCCAAAATAGCCACCGGAGGGCACTGTTTCCATATTCTGTGCTATAGAATGGTCTTGATAAACCCTTTCAGGCCGCTATGCCCAAAATAGCCACCGGAGGGCACTGTTTCCATATTCTTTGCTATAGAATGGGATTGATAAACCCTTTCAGGCCGCTATGCCCAAAATAGCCACCGGAGGGCACTGTTTCCATATTCTGTGCTATAGAATGGTCTTGATAAACCCTTTCAGGCCGCTGTGCCCAAAATAGCCACCAGAGGGCACTGTTTCCATATTCTTTGCTATAGAATGGGATTGATAAACCCTTTCAGGCCGCTGTGCCCAAAATAGCCACCGGAGGGCACTGTTTCCATATTCTGTGCTATAGAATGGTCTTGATAAACCCTTTCAGGCCGCTATGCCCAAAATAGCCACCGGAGGGCACTGTTTCCATATTCTGTACTATAGAATGGGATTGATAAACCCATTCAGGCCGCTGTGCCCAAAATAGCCACCGGAGGGCACTGTTTCCATATTCTTTGCTATAGAATGGTCTTGATAAACCCTTTCAGGCCGCTGTGCCCAAAATAGCCACCGGAGGGCACTGTTTCCATATTCTGTGCTATAGAATGGTCTTGATAAACCCTTTCAGGCCGCTATGCCCAAAATAGCCACCGGAGGGCACTGTTTCCATATTCTTTGCTATAGAATGGGATTGATAAACCCTTTCAGGCCGCTATGCCCAAAATAGCCACCAGAGGGCACTGTTTCCATATTCTTTGCTATAGAATGGGATTGATAAACCCTTTCAGGCCGCTGTGCCCAAAATAGCCACCGGAGGGCACTGTTTCCATATTCTGTGCTATAGAATGGTCTTGATAAACCCTTTCAGGCCGCTGTGCCCAAAATAGCCACCGGAGGGCACTGTTTCCATATTCTGTGCTATAGAATGGTCTTGATAAACCCTTTCAGGCCGCTATGCCCAAAATAGCCACCGGAGGGCACTGTTTCCATATTCTTTGCTATAGAATGGTCTTGATAAACCCTTTCAGGCCGCTGTGCCCAAAATAGCCACCGGAGGGCACTGTTTCCATATTCTGTGCTATAGAATGGTCTTGATAAACCCTTTCAGGCCGCTGTGCCCAAAATAGCCACCGGAGGGCACTGTTTCCATATTCTGTGCTATAGAATGGTCTTGATAAACCCTTTCAGGCCGCTATGCCCAAAATAGCCACCGGAGGGCACTGTTTCCATATTCTGTGCTATAGAATGGTCTTGATAAACCCTTTCAGGCCGCTGTGCCCAAAATAGCCACCGGAGGGCACTGTTTCCATATTCTGTGCTATAGAATGGTCTTGATAAACCCTTTCAGGCCGCTATGCCCAAAATAGCCACCGGAGGGCACTGTTTCCATATTCTTTGCTATAGAATGGGATTGATAAACCCTTTCAGGCCGCTATGCCCAAAATAGCCACCAGAGGGCACTGTTTCCATATTCTGTGCTATAGAATGGTCTTGATAAACCCTTTCAGGCCGCTGTGCCCAAAATAGCCACCGGAGGGCACTGTTTCCATATTCTTTGCTATAGAATGGGATTGATAAACCCTTTCAGGCCGCTGTGCCCAAAATAGCCACCGGAGGGCACTGTTTCCATATTCTTTGCTATAGAATGGGATTGATAAACCCTTTCAGGCCGCTGTGCCCAAAATAGCCACCGGAGGGCACTGTTTCCATATTCTGTGCTATAGAATGGTCTTGATAAACCCTTTCAGGCCGCTGTGCCCAAAATAGCCACCGGAGGGCACTGTTTCCATATTCTGTGCTATAGAATGGTCTTGATAAACCCTTTCAGGCCGCTATGCCCAAAATAGCCACCGGAGGGCACTGTTTCCATATTCTGTACTATAGAATGGGATTGATAAACCCATTCAGGCCGCTGTGCCCAAAATAGCCACCGGAGGGCACTGTTTCCATATTCTTTGCTATAGAATGGTCTTGATAAACCCTTTCAGGCCGCTGTGCCCAAAATAGCCACCGGAGGGCACTGTTTCCATATTCTGTGCTATAGAATGGTCTTGATAAACCCTTTCAGGCCGCTATGCCCAAAATAGCCACCGGAGGGCACTGTTTCCATATTCTTTGCTATAGAATGGGATTGATAAACCCTTTCAGGCCGCTATGCCCAAAATAGCCACCAGAGGGCACTGTTTCCATATTCTTTGCTATAGAATGGGATTGATAAACCCTTTCAGGCCGCTGTGCCCAAAATAGCCACCGGAGGGCACTGTTTCCATATTCTGTGCTATAGAATGGTCTTGATAAACCCTTTCAGGCCGCTGTGCCCAAAATAGCCACCGGAGGGCACTGTTTCCATATTCTGTGCTATAGAATGGTCTTGATAAACCCTTTCAGGCCGCTATGCCCAAAATAGCCACCGGAGGGCACTGTTTCCATATTCTTTGCTATAGAATGGGATTGATAAACCCTTTCAGGCCGCTATGCCCAAAATAGCCACCGGAGGGCACTGTTTCCATATTCTGTGCTATAGAATGGTCTTGATAAACCCTTTCAGGCCGCTGTGCCCAAAATAGCCACCAGAGGGCACTGTTTCCATATTCTTTGCTATAGAATGGGATTGATAAACCCTTTCAGGCCGCTGTGCCCAAAATAGCCACCGGAGGGCACTGTTTCCATATTCTGTGCTATAGAATGGTCTTGATAAACCCTTTCAGGCCGCTATGCCCAAAATAGCCACCGGAGGGCACTGTTTCCATATTCTGTACTATAGAATGGGATTGATAAACCCATTCAGGCCGCTGTGCCCAAAATAGCCACCGGAGGGCACTGTTTCCATATTCTTTGCTATAGAATGGTCTTGATAAACCCTTTCAGGCCGCTGTGCCCAAAATAGCCACCGGAGGGCACTGTTTCCATATTCTGTGCTATAGAATGGTCTTGATAAACCCTTTCAGGCCGCTATGCCCAAAATAGCCACCGGAGGGCACTGTTTCCATATTCTTTGCTATAGAATGGGATTGATAAACCCTTTCAGGCCGCTATGCCCAAAATAGCCACCGGAGGGCACTGTTTCCATATTCTGTGCTATAGAATGGTCTTGATAAACCCTTTCAGGCCGCTATGCCCAAAATAGCCACCGGAGGGCACTGTTTCCATATTCTTTGCTATAGAATGGGATTGATAAACCCTTTCAGGCCGCTATGCCCAAAATAGCCACCGGAGGGCACTGTTTCCATATTCTGTGCTATAGAATGGTCTTGATAAACCCTTTCAGGCCGCTGTGCCCAAAATAGCCACCAGAGGGCACTGTTTCCATATTCTTTGCTATAGAATGGGATTGATAAACCCTTTCAGGCCGCTGTGCCCAAAATAGCCACCAGAGGGCACTGTTTCCATATTCTTTGCTATAGAATGGGATTGATAAACCCTTTCAGGCCGCTGTGCCCAAAATAGCCACCGGAGGGCACTGTTTCCATATTCTGTGCTATAGAATGGTCTTGATAAACCCTTTCAGGCCGCTATGCCCAAAATAGCCACCGGAGGGCACTGTTTCCATATTCTGTACTATAGAATGGGATTGATAAACCCATTCAGGCCGCTGTGCCCAAAATAGCCACCGGAGGGCACTGTTTCCATATTCTTTGCTATAGAATGGTCTTGATAAACCCTTTCAGGCCGCTGTGCCCAAAATAGCCACCGGAGGGCACTGTTTCCATATTCTGTGCTATAGAATGGTCTTGATAAACCCTTTCAGGCCGCTATGCCCAAAATAGCCACCGGAGGGCACTGTTTCCATATTCTTTGCTATAGAATGGGATTGATAAACCCTTTCAGGCCGCTATGCCCAAAATAGCCACCGGAGGGCACTGTTTCCATATTCTGTGCTATAGAATGGTCTTGATAAACCCTTTCAGGCCGCTATGCCCAAAATAGCCACCGGAGGGCACTGTTTCCATATTCTTTGCTATAGAATGGGATTGATAAACCCTTTCAGGCCGCTATGCCCAAAATAGCCACCGGAGGGCACTGTTTCCATATTCTGTGCTATAGAATGGTCTTGATAAACCCTTTCAGGCCGCTGTGCCCAAAATAGCCACCAGAGGGCACTGTTTCCATATTCTTTGCTATAGAATGGGATTGATAAACCCTTTCAGGCCGCTGTGCCCAAAATAGCCACCGGAGGGCACTGTTTCCATATTCTGTGCTATAGAATGGTCTTGATAAACCCTTTCAGGCCGCTATGCCCAAAATAGCCACCGGAGGGCACTGTTTCCATATTCTGTACTATAGAATGGGATTGATAAACCCATTCAGGCCGCTGTGCCCAAAATAGCCACCGGAGGGCACTGTTTCCATATTCTTTGCTATAGAATGGTCTTGATAAACCCTTTCAGGCCGCTGTGCCCAAAATAGCCACCGGAGGGCACTGTTTCCATATTCTGTGCTATAGAATGGTCTTGATAAACCCTTTCAGGCCGCTATGCCCAAAATAGCCACCGGAGGGCACTGTTTCCATATTCTTTGCTATAGAATGGGATTGATAAACCCTTTCAGGCCGCTATGCCCAAAATAGCCACCAGAGGGCACTGTTTCCATATTCTTTGCTATAGAATGGGATTGATAAACCCTTTCAGGCCGCTGTGCCCAAAATAGCCACCGGAGGGCACTGTTTCCATATTCTGTGCTATAGAATGGTCTTGATAAACCCTTTCAGGCCGCTGTGCCCAAAATAGCCACCGGAGGGCACTGTTTCCATATTCTGTGCTATAGAATGGTCTTGATAAACCCTTTCAGGCCGCTATGCCCAAAATAGCCACCGGAGGGCACTGTTTCCATATTCTTTGCTATAGAATGGTCTTGATAAACCCTTTCAGGCCGCTGTGCCCAAAATAGCCACCGGAGGGCACTGTTTCCATATTCTGTGCTATAGAATGGTCTTGATAAACCCTTTCAGGCCGCTGTGCCCAAAATAGCCACCGGAGGGCACTGTTTCCATATTCTGTGCTATAGAATGGTCTTGATAAACCCTTTCAGGCCGCTATGCCCAAAATAGCCACCGGAGGGCACTGTTTCCATATTCTGTGCTATAGAATGGTCTTGATAAACCCTTTCAGGCCGCTGTGCCCAAAATAGCCACCGGAGGGCACTGTTTCCATATTCTGTGCTATAGAATGGTCTTGATAAACCCTTTCAGGCCGCTATGCCCAAAATAGCCACCGGAGGGCACTGTTTCCATATTCTTTGCTATAGAATGGGATTGATAAACCCTTTCAGGCCGCTATGCCCAAAATAGCCACCAGAGGGCACTGTTTCCATATTCTGTGCTATAGAATGGTCTTGATAAACCCTTTCAGGCCGCTGTGCCCAAAATAGCCACCGGAGGGCACTGTTTCCATATTCTTTGCTATAGAATGGGATTGATAAACCCTTTCAGGCCGCTGTGCCCAAAATAGCCACCGGAGGGCACTGTTTCCATATTCTGTGCTATAGAATGGTCTTGATAAACCCTTTCAGGCCGCTGTGCCCAAAATAGCCACCGGAGGGCACTGTTTCCATATTCTGTGCTATAGAATGGTCTTGATAAACCCTTTCAGGCCGCTATGCCCAAAATAGCCACCGGAGGGCACTGTTTCCATATTCTGTACTATAGAATGGGATTGATAAACCCATTCAGGCCGCTGTGCCCAAAATAGCCACCGGAGGGCACTGTTTCCATATTCTTTGCTATAGAATGGTCTTGATAAACCCTTTCAGGCCGCTGTGCCCAAAATAGCCACCGGAGGGCACTGTTTCCATATTCTGTGCTATAGAATGGTCTTGATAAACCCTTTCAGGCCGCTATGCCCAAAATAGCCACCGGAGGGCACTGTTTCCATATTCTTTGCTATAGAATGGGATTGATAAACCCTTTCAGGCCGCTATGCCCAAAATAGCCACCAGAGGGCACTGTTTCCATATTCTTTGCTATAGAATGGGATTGATAAACCCTTTCAGGCCGCTGTGCCCAAAATAGCCACCGGAGGGCACTGTTTCCATATTCTGTGCTATAGAATGGTCTTGATAAACCCTTTCAGGCCGCTGTGCCCAAAATAGCCACCGGAGGGCACTGTTTCCATATTCTGTGCTATAGAATGGTCTTGATAAACCCTTTCAGGCCGCTATGCCCAAAATAGCCACCGGAGGGCACTGTTTCCATATTCTTTGCTATAGAATGGGATTGATAAACCCTTTCAGGCCGCTATGCCCAAAATAGCCACCAGAGGGCACTGTTTCCATATTCTGTGCTATAGAATGGTCTTGATAAACCCTTTCAGGCCGCTGTGCCCAAAATAGCCACCGGAGGGCACTGTTTCCATATTCTTTGCTATAGAATGGGATTGATAAACCCTTTCAGGCCGCTGTGCCCAAAATAGCCACCGGAGGGCACTGTTTCAATATTTGCTATAGAATGGGATTGATAAACCCTTTCAAGCCGCTATGCCCAAAATAGCCACCGGAGGGCACTGTTACCATATTCTGTGCTATAGAATGGTCTTGATAAACCATTTCAGGCCGCTGTGCCCAATAGCCACCGGAGGGCACGTCCTATCTATCTATTACCTACCTACCTTCTTATCTATGTATCTATATATCTAATCTATCTTCCTGCCTATCATCTATCTATCTATCTATCTATCTATCTATCTATCTATCTATCTATCTATCTATCTATCTATCTATCATCCTGTCTTCCTACCTACCTACCATCTATCTACCTGTATGTATGTACCTGCTTAATGGCTAAAGTCGTACTTCACCATATAGTTCTGAGGACGAGAGTGGAAGCTTTCCTGGTTCGCACCCGAGTCACAAGGGAAGCCACTTCTAGCCTGCAGGGTGAGCCAAGGATGCTGGTCCCTTCCTAGTCCAAGGTCAGTTGAAAAAGAGCAAGGGAGTTACTCCCTTCTCGGGGAAAGTCAGCTTGTGAGGACATCCGTCTCTGATTCGCTCTTCTCCAGCGTGGCCCTTGCTAGGGTTTCGTATGCGAGCGATGAATCCTCCCTTCCAAAACCCTCCAATCCCCGTTCCAGATCAGCCGCCTCCCATCCTATCCCGTTAATAGCTTTCTCGCTGGACCATCATAAACCAGGCTGTTTTACTACGGGTGTTACAACAGATGAGTTTCCCACCGTCCAGAATTCCCCCCCGCTCTCCAAATTGAAAGGGTCTTTGGGGGGAAAAACAGTCACATACCAGAGAAATGTTGGCATTAAAAAAAACCAGAGCATTTTGTGACAACATTATTTTATTTATTTGTTGTGTAACTCCTAGACTGCCTTGCGGATCCTGTGCTGGGCTGGCAAAGTGTCTTCGCTGTCCCACCTTGCAGGGAGGGCTTCATTTCCATCCGATGGCCCTGGGGGATTGCATGCATCTTTCCTTGAAAAAAAGCCACTTTTAAGGGGAGGGGGTCATGTCTCCCCCCCCCCTTTTGTGAGACTCATCCAGGGGTCTCCCAATTCTGGATCATCTGTATCCCCTTGAGGTCTTCTGCTGTTAGCAAAGGGCCCCTTGTATGTACATTTATGCTAATTTATTAAAATCTCAGGCCAAGAAAAAGCATTTTTCCCTTCACCAATTTAACAAGGTTACATTTTCTCTGAATGTTAAAGAACCGTTTTAGAAAGTCGCCATCCCACCTCGGGCACATTTGTTTCTCTCGGGCTCATGAGGACTAGAAACCTGTCCTTGCGGGATCCCGGAGCTCCGTTTGGACTCGCGGTGGGCGTCCCCTTCTTCTCTCCCATCCCTACGTACGGAGACCCTCTCTGCCTTCTCTTTATGACCGACAGCGAGCCGTCCCAACAAAACCAGTTGCTCCACAACGCTACCGATGCGAATGTTAGATAATGTTAACCATGCTGAAACCGGGGTTAGCTGGCAATCCGGTTTGTCTTAACGAGAAAAAAAAAGGGCTATGGGATTTTATTTTATTTTACCTTAGGAGCGAGAAACTATGCTAGGTTTTTCTTTTTTTTTGCCCAGATGTGCCCCAAAAAATCCTCTGTTAAGTGTTCTAAAAAAAAATATTACTAGAGAAAAAAAAATACCCTAAGTGTGCTTTTACAGATTGCATAGGAGGAAAAGGGGGAGGGGAGGGAAAAGATGGGGGGGGGGGGTGGCGGGAAATATAGTTCTTTGAAAATTTGGCCGCGGGTTCCTGACGTTTCTTCACGCCTTGGGTTTCTCTGCGTTTTCCTGCCTCTTGTTTTCTCGCGCCTGGAACCGCTGGCTCAGCTCCCTCGTGAACGCGGAACAGCAAGACTTCTGAAGTTGGCAAAAGAGATGGGGGGGGGAAGGAGGTTAAAAGGTTCTTTTCCCAATCTTCTCCCCCCGCCCCCTTTTTAAAAAACCACGTAACGTTTGGGAGGCCCATCAAATAAATCTACCGTATTTTTCGGAGTATAAGAGGCACTTTTCCACCTCCTAAAAGGGGGTGAAAATTTGTTGCTGGGAGGCAGAGGAAAGTTTTTCTTGCTTTACTTTTCCTCCCCAAAAGCTAGGTGTGTCTTATATTTCGGAGCGTTTTATACTCTGAAAAATACAGTAATTGGAATTGGCCAGTCTAGAGAAAAGAAGGATTAGGGGGCGACGGGACAGGATAGCAGTGTTTAAGGATTTGAGGGGCTGCCCTAAAGAAGAGGGGAGGTGTCAACTTATTTTCCAAAGCACCTGAAGGCAGGCAAAATCAGCAATGGGTGGAAACTAACTTAAGGAGAGAAGCAACCTGGCGCTAAGGCTAAATTTCCTCATTATGAGGAACAATTAATCGGTGGAACAGCTTGCCACCAGAAGTTGTGGGTGCTCCATCCCTGGAGATTTCACAGAAGAGGCTGGGTAGATTACAGAATAAATGGATGGAGATTAAAAATGGCCCTTTAGGAGAACAGCCGAAAGAGTCAGACAAGAGAAGCCAAATTCACTTCACAACCACGTTACTAACGTTAACAACCGTGGCGAGAAAGGTCGTAAAATGGAGCACGATTTTTGTGTCACTATCTCTCGCTTAGCAACAGAAACGTTGAGCTCAATTGCGGTCGTAAACTGAGGACTACCTGCGCGTTATTCCGTTGCTTGGATTCGGGCGTTCTCAGCCGCGTTTCCCACCTACCCGCTCCCCAGCTCACCTTCTCCTGTTCGGCCGTGCGCCGGCTTCGCTTGGCCAGTTCGATGACGGCCAAGAGCATTCCCGAGACGAGACCCAGCGCCAGGAGGAGGAAAATCCCCCCCAGAGTTTGGGGCTTCAGAGGACTCCATTTGTCGTGGTCTTCGTGGGAACAGCTGCTCTCCCACCATTTGCTGCGGAGATAGTCCAGCTCTCCGGATTCGCCGAGTTTCAGGATGGCCATGGAGAGTTTGCTGGTCCAAGGAGATCCTGAGAGAAAGACAGACAGAGAGAGTCACACAGAGAAAGAAAGAGACACAGAGAGAAAGAGACACAGAAAGAGACAGAGAGACACACAAAGAGACAGAGAGAAAGAGACACACACAGAGAAAGAGAGACACACAGAGAGACACAGAGAGAGAGAGAGACACAGAGAGAAAGAGAGACAGAGAGACACACACAGAAAGAGACAGAGAGAGAGACAGAGAGAAAGAAAGAGAGAGACACAAAGAGAGACAGAGAAAGAGACACACAGAGAAAGAGAGAGACACAGAGAGACAGAGAGAAAGATAGAGAAAGAGACACAGAGAGAAAGAAAGAGACACAGAGGGAGAGACAGCGAGAAAGACAGAGACAGAGAGAAAGAGACACAGAAAGAGACAGAGACACACACACACACACAGAGAAAGACAGAGAGACAGAGAGACATACAGAGAAAGAAAGAGACAGAGAGAGAGAGAAAGAGACAAACACAGAGAGACACAAAGAGACAGGGAGAGAGAGAAAGAGACAGAGAAAAAGAGAGAGAAAGAGAGACAGAAAGAAAGAGACACAGAGGGAGAGACAGAGAGAAAGAGAAAGAGAGACAGAGAGAAAGAAAGAGACACAGAGGGAGAGACAGAGAGAAAGAGACACAGAAAGAGACAGACACACACACACACACACACAGAGAGAAAGACAGAGAGAAAGAGAGACATACAGAGAAAGAAAGAGACAGAGAGAGAAAGAGACAAACACAGAGAGACACAAAGAGACAGGGAGAGAGAGAAAGAGACAGAGAGAGAGACAGAGAAAGAGAGACACACAGGGAAAGAGACACAGAGAGAGAGACAGAGAGAAAGAGACAAACACAGAGAGAGAGACAGAAAGAGAGAGAAAGAGATACACAGAGAGGAAGATACACTCTTGGTCATCTTGCCCCTCCTTCCTCCCCGCCTACAAGCCCCCCCCCCCCCCCCAATCCTGACAGATTCAGGCTCCGATGGGGCTACGACAGATGGGAGGGATTCTGAGTTCCGGGTGTTGAAGTCCACCCATCTCAAAGTTTCCGAGGTTGAGAAACGCTCATCTGGATGGAAGATTTCAACCTCCACTGCTCAATTGGAGGGGGTCATTCGAGGGCTGGGCTCTCTGTCATCTCTTTCTCTTTACCTTTTGGGGTCGCGATGCCAAAACCTCGGGCGCCCAGGACCTCCGGGGACCGGATTAAGTTGCAGTGCCGGGCCACGGCGAGATCTTGCGAGATGGATTCTCCGATGAAGGCGTAATTGGAATCCAGCACTCGCTGAATGCCTTCCTGGTAACTCTTGGTCAGAACGGATTCCTTCCGGATCATGGACTCGTAGACCAGCTGCTGGACGGGGCTCTTGGAGTTCTGTGGGGGCAAGGAGAGGGGCTGGCAGGCTGACCCTGAGCACAGTGCGAATCTCACGGGCTCAAGGCTGACTCTGCAAACCGCTTAGAGAGTGATTAGAATGGGTCTATAAGTGCATCTCTCTCTCTCTCTCTCTCTCTCTCTCTCTCTCTCTCTCTCTCTCTCTCTCTCCCTCTCTCTCTCTCTCTGTCTCTCTATCTATCTCCCTCTCCCTCTCCCTCTATTTCTCTCTCTCTCTCCCTCTCTATCTATCTATCTATCTATCTATCTATCTATCTATCTATCTATCTATCTATCTATCTATCTATCTATCTATCTATCTCTCTCTATCACCTATCTATCCATCCATCAATCCATCGATCTCCCTCCCTCCCTCCCTCCCTATCATCTATTTATCTCTTCTCTCTCTCCCTACCTAACTCTCTCTCTATTTATCTCTTATCTACCTACCTATCTCTCTCTCTCTATCATTTATCTCATCTATCTATCTATCTATCTATCTATCTATCTATCTATCTATCTATCTATCTATCTATCTATCTATCTATCTATCTATCTATCTATCTATCTATCTATCTATCTACCTCTCTCTTATCTACCTCTCTCTCTCCCTCTCTCCCTCCCCTCTCCACACCAAACCTATTGTGTTGCCACTGAGGGAGTGTGAGTGGGGGGATTTATCGTTTTTTGCTTTTTATTATGTTTTCCAAAAATCCCATCGTGTTTTCATTGTTTATAAGCCGCCTAGACTTGCCGAGAGCGAGTTGACGGCTCGATGTATTTTCTAAGTGGTTTAATCTGCTCTGCACCTCAACTCCCGGAATTCCCAGGGAGCCGTCGCACTGGCTGGGGAATCCTGGGGTGCGCAGCGCAGGGAAAGGCTGCTGTGGCCCTTGGGACAGACAAATCCTGAAGAAGCCACCTTCCCAATTCTTTCCGGTGCTTGAAGAAGACGGGGGTGAACCCCACGGCCGAAAGGGGAGCTCCCGCTCCCGGCCACAGGTGGATCCAAGGTGGCTCACCTTGAAATACTGGAGGGTGGAGGAGCTTCCCATGGTGCCGAAGTCCAGCTGCCTCTGCTTCACCAGGTCCTCGAAGTTCTGGATGGAGATGTGGTCAGAGGCCGACTCCAAGACGAAGCTGAAGCCGGCGATGTAGGCCGCCAGCACCACGATGCCAAACAGCCACCAGATGGCAGAGATGACCCGTATGGAGAGCGACCTCGGCTGAGGAATGGTGCCTGCGGGGTGGTGGGGTGGTGGTGGAAGGAGGGGGGCAAGGAAGGAAGAGGGGAAATCAGAGCCATTTCGGTTGTCTGAGAAACACCAGGAAGGCCGAGACGTTAGGAGCTCACTCGTCAGGCTGCAAAGAAGAGGTTCAGGGCAGGGCTGGGCTGTTTTCCTTGCAGACGTCTCATGGCCAAACTAGGTAATATCATCAGTGCTAGGAGGAGGAGGAGGAAGAGGAGAAGGAAGAGGAGGACTATGGGGTCCTTGGTGCTCTCTGAACTTGGTTTTTTTTTCTTGCAGACATCTCATGACCAAATTACGTAATATCATCAGTGCTAGGAGGAGGAGGAGGAGGAGGAGGAGGAGGAGGAGGAGGAGGAGGAGGAGGAGTGGACTGTGGGCTCCCTGGGAATAATAGTAATAGTTTCCTCCCATCCCATCATCCCCAAGACCAGCAGGGTTTAAAAGAGTCCCACAAGACAAGCACAACTCCTGGCTGCTTCCCCTCTCGGGATCGCCTAGTGGCCTCCTTTTCCAAGCCCGAAACAGATCCAAGCCCTGCGTAGTTTTTGGAGATCAGCCGAGGAGGGCTAGCGGCTGCCCTCGATTGGCCCGAAAGGAGCCATACGTCAGATATTGAATCGAAGTCCCGGTCTTCAATTTGGGGGGGGCCTACCTTGCAGGGTGAGGGCTCCCGCACCGAACCACAGGCTGTTCAGGAAGGTGAAGTCGTTCTCTTGGTTTCCGTTCCATTCCGAAGGGCTCATCCTGCGAAGAAGCACAACGAAGACCCCTCGGGCTTTCGGCTGGTGATAAAGGTCTGGGGTTCCCCAAACTGAGCCCTCTGTACATGCTCAGGAAAGCAGGGTAAACTGAGGCACAGGCGACCCAGGACATGAGCGAGGCTTCCCGAGAGCCTGAAGCCGACTCCTGGTCCCGACAAAAACCCCTTTTATTCACTGAGTGCGAATTCTGCTCATTCACACTCAGCGAAGTCTTTCGAGGGAGGATTTACGGTCACAGACCTTATCTGCCTTGGAGAGCTGCCAGGCTGATCTTTGCAGAACCCGGCAAGGAGTCTCGGAGAGTCCCGAACCAATGAAGCGAACGAATGGCCTCCTGCAAGCTCCACTCCCCAGGCGCTCCTCTTTTATTCCCTCTGGGAGGGGCCATCCATCACCCACCTGTGGCCTTACTCCCAAGTTGACCTCTGTTCTTTAGCTGCTCCCTTCATCTGGCAACTCTGCATACGCGCACCCTTGGAACAGGCTCCAGCTGTTCTTCTGCCTCACTGATGTCTGACTCCGGAGGCAGCTGATCACTGTCGGACGGCCCTGGCCCCCTCTCTGCCTCCGACCCAGAGCCCTCCTCCGAGCCTTCCCCAGACTCCAGGACTGGCCCATGTTTCTTCCCAACCTCCTCACTGTCCGAGTCTGCCACCAGCTCCACTGGCGGGCCACAACACTGTTTTCCATGCAGTGGGTTGGACTAGATGACCTCTAAGGTCTCTTCCAGCCCTATGATTCTATCATTTCCTGCTGTGGGGCTTGGGAAATTAACAGCCTGGGACCTCCCCATTTCCAACATAAAGAGCTTTTTCATTCTGGTTGACACTTACTAATAGGTTGCTCTCTCTCTCTCTCTCTCTCTGCTTCTCATTGATAAATTACCGTATTTTTCGGAGTATAAGACGCACCTTTTTTTTAACGTTGTACCTGTATTCTAGTTTGATCGCATTTCTGGGTCCCGCCTGCCCTCCAAATTTGGCGAAGGGGTCGTCTGGCTCCTGGTCAGCCCCAGAGCGGCTTCGAAATCGCCTCTTTTTCAACCGAGAGGGAGGCGGGTGCGAGTTACTCACCTTCCAGCCAAGAAGAGACACAGGCTGGAGAGCAGGTATGCCAGGAGGATGCCCACCCAGGTCTCCTTGGTGAAGGGGGTCAGGAAGTGGAAGAGAGAGGCATCTTCCAAGGCTGCTTCCTTCTCCAGCAGGATGCCAATGCCGGTGTGCAGGAATGGCTGGGTGAAGTCTACCACGTCTTCTCGGACCGACGTGATGGTCAAGGGAGCTACGGCCAGGTCAGCCTCCTGGGAGAAGAAGAAGAAGAAGGGAGGTCGGGGTTGAGGGTTGAGGGTCATCCCGGGAGTTCGATCCTAGGTAGAGGCTGATATTTCTCACTCTCTGGGCACAATGAGAATACAGTGATTCCTCGTTTTTCGCGGTTAATGGGGACCAGAACCTTCCGCGAAAGCTGAAAAACCGCAAAGTAGGATTCGCTAGGAAACCAATCACGCGCCTTTATGAGAGTCGCACCGGAAACCAATCACCGGAAACCAGTCGCACCGGAAACCAATCACGCGCCTTTATGAGAGCCGATAAATCCACTCGTACAGTATTTTTGAAAAACCCGCGAAGCATTGAAGCTGCAAAACAACAGCCGCGAAAAACTAGGGATCACTGTATATATCTGCTGAACAAAAAACCCCGTTCTGGTGACAGGAAAGGCATCGGGCCAGTAAACACTCAACTCCATTCAGTTGCTCAGACTCTGACCTGTCGCAAGGGATTACGGGGTCATTACAAGAAGGGGGGAAAAGATAGAAAGGAGAAACCTGGGTAGAGGGGAAGGAAGAAGGTCTTGGCGGAAGAAGGGAAGGGGTGAAGACTAGAAGATGAAGGGGGCGAAACGTTTGGGAGCCCCAGAATTTCAAGGTAACACTCAGAGGCGGCTCAGGTAGGACACCTCCTTGATTCACTGGAGCGAAAGGAGGGGAGGAAGATTTACAAGACCTTGGGGGTTATAGGTAGTCTTCGACTTACAACAGTTTGTTTAGTGACCATTCCAAGTTACGACGGTACTGAAAACAGGGACTTTGGACCCCTTTTTTCACCACTTACGACCGGCGCAGCATCCCTGTGGTCACGTGATTCACATTCACAACCGACTCATAGTTATGACGGTCGCAGTGTCCCGGAGTCACGCGATCCCCGTGGGCGACCTTCCGACCAGCCAATTGGGCCAACCCCCGGTTCGCTTAACGACCGGGCTGCTTCCTTAACTTAACCACTGAAAGGATTAACTTAACAACTGTAGTTTTAACAACCTGCAAAAACGAGGCAAAACTCACAGCAACATCAAGCCTGTTAGCAACTCTGGGGTCAGAACCAGTGTTACAACTCTGGTCCCGTAACCAGTGTTTAGAAATAAATGCGGAATACTGTAATTCACCGGACAGTAAAGAGATACGTTGCTTTAACCACAAACAAACTCTAAAACAGGGATAGTAAGAAAATAAATAGCCTTTACTTTGTAGCAATTAAAATGCTTCTTCCGACTAACTTCTCAAACAAATAACAGTCCTTCACCAAACAGAGTTATCTTACAGTGATGCAAAACAAATCCTCCTCCTCCTTCTTCAACGGCAATCAGGAAACACAGGAATCACAAGGAATCGAACAGGGAACGGACTGTGATTCTGAGCTTCCTTTAGGGTAGAGCTGATCAACACAGCCAATCAGAATTTAAGACTACATAACTCCTTAAGAACATAGGCTCATATATATTGTCAACCCAATATAAGGCTGACTATCCTAACAAAGCCCTTTTCATCGGCCCCGTTGAGACTTTGAACGGTCACTAAACGAACTCTTGTTCAGTTGGGGTGTGTGTGTGTGTGTGTGAGAGAGAGAGAGAGAGAGAAGAGCGCCCCTTGCAGTACAAGCTCACCTTCCTCACGACTTCTCCGATCATGCCCGACCAGTTTCCGTTGGAGCTGAGACTCCCGTATTTGCCGTCCTTCACGATGCTGACTTTGTACTTGAAGTGAAGCATTTCCGACAGCTTCTGCAACAGGTCGATGCAGTAGCCTTCCAACTCGGGACCCTTGACCATCACGTAGGGGTCTTCCTAAGGGGTGGGGGTCAAAACAAGGGAAATATTTCTTCCTCGCCAGCCTTGGGCAGGGCTCCAAGGAATACACCCCTAGCGAACGTGAATTCCAAGAAACGATTCGATTGGATCTACCGTATTGGCCCGGTTCTGGTGAAAACCCACTCTGAAGGGTCCCGCCGTTTCCACCTCATTAAAAGTTAAAAGGTTCCCCCCCTTTTCCCCATCAATCAGTCACACGGCCCAATCAAGACGCTGTCCGGTTGCCCGGCAACGTCGCTCCTCCTCTCTTCAGCCATCTGTGGGAATGACCTTGGTTCTCAGGGGAAACTATTTTGCTTTGGCTACAAAACGCCAACGATCTCTAGTCCTCCCTCTTCCCTAAGGCCTCAGCGCCAATGTGGCAATGCCGGAGCCTCCTAGATGGCCTCGGTGAAGCCAGCTTCAGAGTTGACCCATCGCCTGGATTGGCCCATTGCAACTGGAGTTCTTTTAGGGGTGGCGCGACGGCCTCACGATCAGGAGGCTGTGAGTTCGATCCTAGGTAGAGGCAGATATTTCTCTCTCTGGGCACGATGAGAATTTATCTGCTGAATTTAAAAAAATCCACACTGGCGACAGGGACAGCATCTGGCCAGTAAACACTCAGCTCCATTCAGTTGAACAGACTCCACCCTGCAAGGGATTATGGGGTTGCCAAATGAGGATGATGATCCATCGCCTGGGTGCGAAAAGTGACACCCCATCCCTGCCCCCCCCCCCTTGAGGATTTTACAAATATTTCTGAATTTCCCTTCTGCGTTATGTTTGGTGCACCCCAATAATCAGAAGACCGTCTCCTTCAGGTTCAACGAGACCATGGCTTAAGCAGAGGGCCTCTTATTTTAATACAGGCCGTCCTTGACTTCCAACAGTGACCATTTGGAAGTTACGACGGCACTGGAAAAGGCGAATCAGGAACTTTTTTTTTGCGCCAAAGGCCGCCGCGGCATCCCCGTGGTGGCGTGAGTGACATTCGAACGCTGGACAACAGAGTCACATTTACGACAGTTGCCGTGTCCCCTTTTGTGACCGTCTGACGAGCAGATTTGCCGAACAACCGTGTGACCCCCTTAACAGCCGCAGCAATTTCGCTTAACAACGGTGGCGAGAGGGGTCATAAAAACAGGGCGAAATTCCCTAAAGAGATGTCTCGCTCCGCGACGGAAATTGGGTGCTCCGTTCTGGCCGTAAGTCGAGGCCTCCACGTATATGAATATCGTAACCCCAACTCCATTGATTCGGGGCTGTTTGCACAGCCATCACCCCCACCCCACCCCTTACCAGAATAGTGGTCACATAGATCATGGGTGCGTCTTTGCCGCCTGCCCCGAGAGAGACGCTGTCCTGCGGACGCAAAAGCATTTCAGAAAATCAGCCGCGTGTTAAAAAAATAAGAAAGAAAGACAATCACACCCAGTGCAGCACAACAAGAGTTGTGCTGGCATTAGCAATAAAACTGCACCTTACGTTGTTGGGCGACCTACAAACGGTTCTATTTTCGGGCGGTGTTTTCCCTGCAGAGCTGGAAGGGACTTAGGAGGCCTTCTAGTCCAGCCCCCTGCTCAAGCAAGAGACACTTCCATACAGACTGACAAGAGCTGGAAGGGACCTTGGAGGTCTTCTAGTCCAGCCTCCTGCTCAAGCAAGAGACACTTCCATACAGACTGACAAGAGCTGGAGGGGACCTTGGAGGCCTTCTAGTCCAGCCTCCTGCTCAAGCAGGAGACACTTCCATACAGACTGACAAGAGCTGGAAGGGACCTTGGAGGTCTTCTAGTCCAGCCCCCTGCTCAAGCAGGAAACCCAATATAATTTCAGAGAAATCGTTCTCCAATCGATTGCTTAATAATAACCAGAGATTAGCATCTATTTGATTTAAATGCCGCAGAGTCCTACTAATAGTTACGGTTCTTTTCCAATTTAATATTTTGAGATTTCTACCCAGCGCCCTGGGTCCGCTTGGAGAAGGGCGGGGTATAAATATAATAAATATATAATATATCTTGCTTCTGGCTGGGAAAAGCTGACATATTTATAATCAGTTTTATGGATTTCTTCGATTTCTAGAGCTGCCCAAGTCAGCCGAGTTACTCAATGGGTTTAGATTTAGATTTATTCAGATTTATACCCTGCACCTTCTCCAAAAAGGACCCAAGGCGGCTCACAGGAAATTTTAAAAACATAACAAATATAACAAAGGTAGAAAATTTTAAAAAACTATTTAATATACCCTGTGCTAAAATTGTATAAAATCCCCCAAATTAAAAACTACCTAAAAAACGGTCAAAACGGGAGGTTATGCTAGGCCGGCTTGTTGGAAAAGGTGCATCTTAAGACGCTGGCGGAAGAGGCGGAGGTCTGAGATGGTGCGTAGATCGGGGGGAAGGTCATTCCAGAGGGCAGGGCCCGCCACAGAGAAGGCCCTTCCCCTGGGTGTCGCCAACCGGCATTGCCCGGCCGACGGCACCCTGAGAAGGCCCTCTCTGTGGGAGTGGATCGGACGGAGGGATGTATGGGGCAGGAGACGGTCTCGCATATAACTAGGCCCCGAGCCATGGAGCGCTTTGAAGATGGTCGTCATAACCTTGAAGCGCACCCGAAAGGCCAAAGGAAGCCAGTGCAGCTCGCGCAGGATCGGTGTTATGTGGGAGAACCTAGAGGCTCCCATAATCACCCGCGCGGCTGCGTTCTGGACTAACTGTAGCTTTCGAGTGCACCTCAAGGGAAGCCCCATGTAGAGAGCATTACAGTAGTCAACTGTGCGAAGGTTGGATACAACCGTTCGTTCTTGCGTCTCCCTCTTTACTGAGTCGTTTGGGTTTACAGGTGTGTGTGTGTGTGTGTGTGTGTCCATCGATTGTGGGAGCAGATCAGAAGATAGAAGCTGTGAGAGTGCATTGAGAAAAATGGATACCGACCTTTGGGCTGAAATCGCCTTCAGCTGCATCTGAAAAATACAGGAATGATAAAGTTATATATTGTAATTTTGCTGTCAATTGTATCCTTTCTTTGCTTTCTAAGCGCTCAAAAACTACAAAAGAGACATGAAAAATTGAGAGATTAAAAAAAAAACCTACACACACACACACACGTGTGTGTGTGTGTGTGTGTGTGTGTTAGTTTTATGAGCTGATCAATAAATTAAATTAGAGGGAGACCAGGATAGATCTATTTCGAGCTTATTAGCTCTCATCAGCTGGCCATACCCTCTACTGGGATTCGAACCGGGGCTGTGTTGCATACCAGGCAAGGAGCCTAGCACTTAAGCCAAGCCGGTTCCCCTTATTGCATCAGCTGAATTGTGAAACAATTACATATACATACATACATACAGTTGGTCGTCCTTGACTTACGGCCACAATCAAGCTGAAAATTTCAGTCGCTAAGCGAGATGTTTTTAAAGGGAATTTCCCCCCAGTTTTACAGCCTTTCTCGGCACAGTTGCTGGGCGAAAGCACCGCTTAGCAACCGGCTCGTACTTAGGACGGTCGCTGGCTCAGCCGATCCCCTTTTTGCCACCTGCCGATGAGCCACGTTGCTGGGGCAGCTGGATTCACGTCACGACCGTGTGACTGACTTAGTGACCGCCGAAGTGATTCGCTCAACGACGGTGGTGAGGAAGGTCGTAAAACGTGACAACATTCACGTAACGGCCGCCTCGCTTAGAAACACAAGATTTGAGTGGAGGAATATTTCTACGTTAGGTAGCGTTGAACACAATTGGAGAGCCAAATGATATATCTGTAGTAACTTTTGTGGGGTTGTGGCCTCTCGGCCACTGCTCCCCCCTCCAGCAACCGAATCAGAGGAGGAGGAGTGGGATTCGGGGTCAGCATCAGGGGAGGGAGCTGGCAGAGACAGAGGGGGGGGAGGGAGGGAGGAGCGCTCCGTCAGTCCTCCGATGGAGGGTCAACAACCCCCAGGTCTGGAGGTGGCTGATGACGAAGAGGAGGAACAGCTGGGCCCAGTGCCTGATGCACGGACGCTCAGAAAGCAGAGGAGAGGAGAGCAGTGGAGATCTTTGGGCTGGTCCCATAGACCTTGGTTCATCCTTCACTGAACTGTCCTACCACCCTAGATATTGGGTCATCCTTCACTCTAGACGTTGATTTATCCTTCACTGAATTGTCCTACTACCATAGACATTGCTTCATCCTTCAGTCTAGATGACAGTTCATCCTTCAGTGAACTGTCCTACCACTCTGGATGTTGGTTCATTCTTCACTGAACTGTCCTACCACCTTAGATGTTGGTTCATCCTTCACTCTAGACCAGGGGTCTCCAACCTTTGCAACTTTAAGTCTGAAGGACTTCAGCTCCCAGACTTCTCCAGCTTTGACAGCTTTGCTGGCTGGAGAATTCTGGGAGCTGAAGTCCTTCAGACTTAAAGTTGCAAAGGTTGGAGACCCCTGCTCTAGACGTTGGTTCATCCTTCACTGAACTGTCCTACCACCTTAGATGTTGGTTCATCCTTCAGTCTAGATGACAGCTCATCCTTCAGTGAACTGTCCTTCACCCTACACGTTGGGGGGACATCACTGCACCCAAGTGGCCTTGAATTTTGCAGGTTCTGCTTGGCGGCGACTCTAGACAACCAACGTCCTTCTTTCAGTCCAGGAAAAAAAAAACCAAAGCTTTGCGGAGAGCGGAAATCGAAGGAGAACGTCCCAGAACTTCAGCCAGTGAGAATTATTTTCTCTCGGCCTTTTCCAACTCTGTTTATATCTATCTTGGGGGAAGGGAAGAAATGCCCATCCATTTTGCCTCTGCTGTCTCCAGCCGAACTCTTGAATTATCCGGCTATAAAGAGCTTTCTTTCCTGCTCCAGCCTTGAGGGAGGCTCTCCATGGGAGCTGGAGCGCGGCCCAAAGACGCCCCTTGTTTCCTTTTCAACTGGCCGCTGTCCGAGCCAGCGGGACTTCCCTTGGCCCCCTTACAGAAGTCCCGCGCTGTGCCGGTGGAAGGGAACAAGGAGGCCCATTGAAGGTCTTGGCATCTTCGGCGGCCAGCCTGGGACAGGAATTGTAAGAGGTGCCTCCAGAGGGCCATTGGGGGGGTGGGGGGGAGAAAAACACACACACACACAAAAACCCAGAAGCATACAATAAATCAAAGAGCAGCTCTTGAAAAAGGAGGCCGTGAATAATCAGCAACGGTAACGGCCCGGGAGTTCTCTGCGGGAGCCATTGTCCGGGACCCAAATCCGACATCGATTTTGGATTTATTTCGAGCTCTTAAGGAGCGCTGGGCGGGGGCCGAAGGCTGAAAAATAAGTACTGAGGAGGGGGGAAAACAACAATGCGGATTTTTGCAAGCTGTATCTATCCAGGTGTTCCTAGACTTAAGGTTGCAAGGGTTTGCTACTGAGCAAGATAGTTGTTAAGTGAGCTTTGGGCCCGTTTTACGGCTTTTCTTGCCCACGGTTGTTAAGCAAATCGTGGCTGTTCTTAAGTTAATCGCACGGTTGTTAAGTGAATCTGGCTTCCCCACCCCCTTGATTTGTCCGAAGGTCGCACAAGGGGATCATATGACACCACCCCTCCTTCCAGGACACTGCCACCGTCATAAATGCGAATCGGTTGACAAGAGCCCGGATTTTTTGATCATGGGGATGTTGCATCAGGGGTCGTAAGTGTGAAAGAAGGAATGAAGGAAGATGAGGATGGGGAAAAGTGAAGGAAGAGATGAGAATGGGAAAAAGAGGGAAAGAAGAAGGAAAGAAGGAAGACAGGAAGGAAAGAAGATGAGAATGGGAAACAGAGGGAAAGAAGGAAGAGATGAGAATGGGAAAAAGAAGGAAGGAAGGAAGGAAGGAAGATAGGAAGGAAGACGAGAAGGGGAAAAAGAGGGAAAGAAGGAAGAGATGAGAATGGGAAAAAGAAGGAAGGAATGAAGGAAGGAAGGAAGGAAGGAAGGAAGGAAGATGAGAATGGGGGAAAGAGGGAGGGAAGGAAAGAAGGAAGATAGGAAGGAAGATGAGAATGGGAAAAGGGGGGAAAGAAGGAAGATATGAGAATGGGAAGAAAGAAAGAAAGAGAGAGAAAGAAAGAAAGAAAGAAAGAAAGAAAGAAAGAAAGAAAAAGAAAGAAAGAGAGAGAGAGAGAGAGAGAGAAAAAGAAAGAAGAGATAAGAATGGGAAAAAGAGGGAAAGAAGGAAGGGAGGAAGAAAAGAAAGAAGGAAGGAAACTTTGACAGAGAAAGGCCAGATCTGTCACCTAAGTGACCAGGCTTAAATCCAGAACAAGACCAAGATATGTGGCAGTGATTCGGACAAACACCATCCTGATTCTTGGCAAATTCTTTCCTCAAACAGGAAAGTTGGTATTTCCTCCATTTTGGGACGAAATGGCCTAGGACCAACATTTCCCTGGAAATAAAACTTTCCAGATTCTTCTGGAAGCCGCTCAGAAAGGTCCCTGGAGATCAAGGAGAAGCTAAGATAAAGGCGGAGCCTTAGCCGACATCAAACCTGAATTTGGGGTTTATTCACGTTTGCTCACATTCGAGCGGCTGCAAAAAGTCGGTTTGTTGTTTTTTTTGCTCGAATGCAAAAACGCTCAGCAAGAGAAATTCTCTGCCAGCGATTTGAAATCTGCCCGGTGACTCTTAAGTTTAAATAATTAAAATAAACCCAAGTTAAAGCTCAGCCATCAGTGAGATCCAAGTCCCCTTTTTTCAAATATTTGTAAACCGTATTATCTCTTTTGCAGATTTTGTGCCCCCCCAACCTGCACGCCTCAAAAAAGAGATGCCTCTTCTAAGTTTTTGCAGTGATGAGGAAAAGATGATGGAAGCGTTAAATCTCGCCCAGCTCAGATTTGGGGTTACGAACAGACGGATGAGTTTTTCACACCTGTTTAGAAATGGATCTGGGACGAGGCAAATAGTATTCATTAGTCAGTTCGTTATCCCTGATTTAATGAGGAGGAAGAACCCCGTCCAAAAAAATACAATAAACACAAAGCAAATATTACTACTTGTTTTTAGACGTCTTTTTCACAAAGTCAATGTATTTTTTAAAGAAGTTAACGGATAGCTTTATGATCTGTTAATGGGGGGGGGGGCGTTTGCTTATTTATTTAAGATGTTTAAGATTTAATTAAGACATTTAATATTTATTTAAGTTCCCTCTTTCTACGTCACCGTGGGCAATCTCGGTCCTCAAAACATAACACGCAACGTCGTTGCCCCAAATACTTTTCAAATATTGAGAATACAATACAATACAATACAATACAATAGCAGAGTTGGAAGGGACTTTGTAGGTCTTCTAGTCCAACCCCGTGCGTGGGCAGGAACCTTATACCATTTCAGACAAATGGCTACCCAACATCTTCTTAAAGACTTCCAGGGTTGGGGCATTCACAACTTCTGGAGGCAAAGCTGTTCCAGAGGTTAATTGTTCTAACTGTCAGGAAATTTCTCCTTAGAAAGAATAATGCAATAATGGGGATCCCCAATGGAAGGGGACGTGGACTCTAGCGTTGTGCGAAGGGGATAAAATTCAGGTGTGCTTTTATTTCCCTTCTCACCTGTCCATTTAGGTTGTCCAAGCAAGAGGAACGCCATAGCGCAAAAGATGAAGCCGAAAGCTTTACCCATCGCGGTGCGGAATTTTCTAGCGGAGTTCCTTCTGGGAAGAGAGAGGGTGGGGGGAAATAACACGGTTAATTAAAGGCAAAGGTAAAAGTTCCCCTCGCACATATGTGCTAGTCGTTCCCGACTCTAGGGGGCGCTGCTCATCTCCGTTCCAAAGCCGAAGAGCCAGCGCTGCCCGGAGACGTCTCTGTGGTCAGGTGGCTGGTGTGACTCAACGCCCGAAGGTGCACAGAACGCTGTTCCCTTCCCACCAAAGGTGGTTCGTTTTTCTACTTGTATTTTTTACGTGCTTTCGGACTGCTAGATTGGCGGAACCTGGGACAAGGAACGAGTGCTCACTCCATTAGGCAGCGCTAGGGATTCGAACCGCCGAACTGCCGACCTTTCTGATCGACAAGCTCAGTGTCTTAGCTGCTGAGCCACTGCGTCCCTTTACGATTAATTAAGAGGATAGTTATTTGTTTGATTTAATTTGAACGGGGCTGGGATGCAGACGTGGCATGAGGGAAACTCAGCCTTTTTCTTAGAAAGTACATCCTTGCAATAACTGGGATCTAAGAAGAGACCCCAACCCAACTTCATTACATCTTGGAGACCCTATTTATTTCCAACGCCACTTTATACATATTAAAGAAGCGACTGATACTTGCTGGGCCATTCCCCACTCCTAAGATAGCAGCTGATCTGAATGGACCTGAAAACGAAGCAAATAGTTTTCCTTCCCTTGCTTTCCATCCCTTCCTTTCCTTTTTTCCCCCTTCCTTTCTTTTTCTTTCCTTCTCCCTTTCCTTTCCTTTCCATTCCTTCCTTTCCTTCTTTCTTTCTTCCCTTCCATCTCCCTTTCATTTCCTTCTTTCTCCTTCCTTCTATCTTTCCTTTCCTTTCTTCCCTTCCCTTTCCATCTCCCTTCCCTTCCTTCCCTTCCTTCTTCCTTTCCTTTCCTTCTTTCTCCTTCCTTCTATCTTTCCTTTCCTTTCTTCTCTTCCCTTTCCATCTCCCCTTCTTTCTCCTTCCTTCCCTTCCTTCTTCCTTTCCTTCTTTCTCCTTCCTTCTATCTTTCCTTTCCTTTCTTCCCTTCCCTTTCCATCTCCCTTCCCTTCTTTCTCCTTCCTTCCTTCCCTTCCTTCTTCCTTTCCATTCTTTCCTTTCTTTTTTCCCTTCCCTTTCCATCTCCCTTCCCTTCTTTCTCCTTCCTTCCCTTCCTTCTTCCTTCCCTTTCCTTCTTTCTCCTTCCTTCTATCTTTCCTTTCCATTCCTTCCTTTCCTTTCTTGTCTTCCCTTCCCTTTCCATCTCCCTTCCCTTCTTTCTCCTTCCTTCCCTCCCTTCTTCCTTCCCTTTCCGTTCCTTTCTTTTCCTTTCCGTGGATTTTTGTTTAAAAAGAGAACTATGTCAAGAAACGGGCTGATTTCAGCAAAACCTCGCCGTTGATTTGGGCCAGTCCTGGAAATGGTTCTAGTCAACTCAATGCAAACTTTTTCCTTGGAGCCAAAAGGGAAATAAAATCCCAGCCCCTGAAGTTTTTCTCGATCTTCCCAAGAGGGGTTCTTTTTTTAAGGGAAGGGGGGAGAGAAAGCTGACCTTGGAAAGAGCATTGCAAAAAAAACCTTCGGCAGGTGGAAAGAGAGAAGGTTTTCCAGAAGAGGAGAGAGAGAGAGAAGGTCTCACTTACCGTTGGGGGCACCTTCAGCCGAGAGAGGAGAGCTGGGGATCGGCCGCCGCAGAAGGCAGCCGGCGCTCATGAGCTGCTTTGGAGAAAACTGACGGCCTCCATCACTCACGGGGTCCAATTCGGGAGAGGAGGAGTTGGGAGGGGGAGGTGTGTGGGAGGCCGGGGAGATTTCAAGAGGGGAAGTATTGTTCCCCCTTGGAAGGAGGTAGCGGTCCCCTCTGCCTCTTCTCGCTCCTTCGGGGCCGAAGCGGCTGAAACTGTGGGAGGTAACAGAATGGCAAGAGCTGGAAAGGGGCCTGGGAGGTCCTCTAGTCCGACCCCCTCTTGCCTCCAGCAGGAGATCCTCCTGTGCAATGCCAGGCAGAAGGATAGCCGATCTTTTCTGGAAAACCTCCAGCGATGGGAGCACCCACCGTTTCAGGAGGCAAGCCATCCCACCGATTAATTGGCGGTATAACACAGAAGAAGGGGTCTTGGAGGTCTTCTAGTCCAACCCCCTGCTCAAGCAAGAGACCATTTCAATCAGTCAAATAGAGCTGGAAGAGACCTTGGAGGTCTTCTAGTCTGACCCCCTTGCTTAAACTGGACACCCTATACTATTTCATTCAGTCAATAAATCAGAATAGAGCTTGGAAGGGACCTTGGAGGTCTTCTAGTCCAACCCCTCTTGCTCAAGAAGGAGACCATACACTAGGAGGATTTACGGTGACAGACCTTATCAGGCTTGGAGAGCTGCCAGGCAGAGATCTGCAAAACTTGGCCAGGAGTCTCGGAGAGTCACGAACCAATGAAGGGAACTAATGGCCTCCTGCAAACTCCACTCCCCAGGCGCTCTTTTATTCCCTCTGGGAGGAGCCATTCATCGTCCACCTGTGGCCTTCCTCCCAAGTCGCCCCCTGTTCTTTAGCTCCTCCCTTCGTCTGGCCACTCTGCGCATGCGCACACTGGGGACAGGCTCCAGCTGTTCTTCTGCCTCACTTGATGCCTGACTCTGAAGGCAGCTGATAACTGTCAAAGGGCCCTGTCCCCCTCTCTGCCTCCGACGCAGAGCCCTCCTCAGAGCCTTCCCCAGACTCCAGGACTGGCCCACCTTCCTCCCCAACCCTCCTCACTCTCGAACTCTGCTGCCAGCTCCAATGGCCACTGGCGGGCCACAGCACAAACATTTTTGTTAAGTGGTGACCGAGACCTTTCCGATTTACAGTCACATTTTATAAAGGCAGCGAAACCAGAAGGGCTGCGACTTCTGACCGACGTTGAACAATTCAGCATTTCTCAAAGCCCCACTTTTCAGATTTATCAGTAATCTGTTTTCTGCTTGAACTCTGAGCCCAGCGTCCCTTGCCGTTTTACGGTTTTAAAAAATCCATCACCCTCTTCAAAAGGCAAACATCTCAGCTCCATGGAGAAACTGGGAGAAGAACGCCCCAAATTCGGAAACACGGAGACAGATACGGGCTTGTGAAAAGAATGAGACGGAAATCTTTATAGGTCACCGGCCAGTTTGAGCCTCCGTGGCCCCCCCAAATGTTGAATTCCTTCAAAAATGCATAAATTCAGGGTCGGGCAGGGTAATTTAAAGGCACATAGAAGAGGTAAAGAGACACAGAGATTCTGTGGCCGAGACGCTGAGCTTGTCGATCAGAAAAGATCGGCCGTTGGGCGGTTCGAATCCCCAGCACCGCGTAATGGAGGGAGCTCCCGTGACTCGTCCCAGCTTCTGCCAACCTAGCTTTTCAAAAGCACGTAAGAAATGCAAGTAGAAAAATAGGAACCACCTTTGGTGGGAAGGTAATTGCAGTTTGGGGGTTCAAATCCCTAGTGCCGCGTAATGGAGGGAGCTCCTGTGACTTGTCCCAGCTTCTGCCAACCTAGCTGTTCAAAAGCATGTAAGAAATGCAAGTAGAAAAATAGGAACCACCTTTGGTGGGAAGGTAATTGCAGTTTGGGGGTTCGAGTCCCTAGTGCCGCGTAATGGAGTGAGCTCCTGTGACTTGTCCCAGCTTCTGCCAACCTAGCTGTTCAAAAGCACGTAAGAAATGCAAGAATAAATAGGACTCAACTCTGGTGTATCTCTAAAAAGTAAGAAGAAAAGAAAAGAAAGAAAGGCAAGTAGAAAAATAGGAGCTCCTGTGACTTGTCCCAGCTTCTGCCAACCTAGCTGTTCAAAAGCACGTAAGAAATGCAAGTAGAAAAATAGGAACCACCTTTGGTGGGAAGGTAATTGCAGTTTGGGGGTTCGAATCCCTAGTGCCGCGTAATGGAGGGAGCTCCTGTGACTTGTCCCAGCTTCTGCCAACCTAGCTGTTCAAAAGCATGTAAGAAATGCAAGTAGAAAAAAAGGAACCATTTTTGGTGGGAAGGTAATTACAGTTCGGGGGTTCGAATCCCCAGCGCCGCGTAATGGAGGGAGCTCCTGTGACTCGTCCCAGCTTCTGCCAACCGAGCAGTTCGAAAGGACGTCAAAATTGCAAGTAGAAAAATAGGAACCACAAATTTTGGTGGGAAGGGAACAGCGTTCTGTGGGGCTTCGGGAGTTGAGTCCTGCCGGCCACATGACCACGGAGACGTCTTCGGACAGCGCCGGCTCTTGGGCTTTGAAAGGGAGATGAGCACCGCCCCCTAGAGTCGGGAACGACTAGCAACATATGTGCAAGGGGAACCTTTACTTTTCCAAGAGGCAAATTTCAAGAGGGAAGAGGGACTAATTGCTTAGGGTTTTTCCGAGAGTCGAGGCCTGGCTTTCTGTCTTTATGGACGGGACAAAACACCACCACCAACACACACACACACACAAACACACACACACACTTTGGGTAGAAGAAGAAGAAGAAAAAAACCCTTTCAGGGCGATGTTAAATGGTGAGCTGGTGCCTGGGGAATATTAATGAGAGATGCTTTATGGCAAGGAACAATGCTGGACGAGACATCGTACATTTCTTTTTGCGCTTGGCAAGATCCTCGCCAAACTTCAAGGACGTTGGGAGGTTCGTGGCTTAAGGGACCCCAATTCTCCCAGCCCAGGAGGAGAGATTTATATATTTATTTATTGGGGTGGGGTATTTTTTTTTAAATTAAAAAAAAAAGCAAAAAAGGGAAGAAGGATTCCGAGGAAACCGATCGACAAGGTGAGTCGGGAGCTCAGAGAAAAAAAATTTCCATTTTGGATTGAAGTCCGTTTGGAGTCGAAGGGGACAAGCTACGTTTCTCGGTGGGCGTCCCTTTCCAAGTCCACCGGTGGGTTGATGATGATGATGATGATGATGATGATGATGATGATGATGATGATAATAATAATAATAATAATAATAATAATAATAATAATAATAATAATACAGTGATCCCTCGTTTTTCAGCTTTCGTGGAAGGTTCCAGTCCCCATTAACTGCGAAAAACGAGGGATCACTGTAATAATAATAATAATAATAATAATAATAATAATAATAATAATAATAATAATAATAATAATAATAATAATAATAATAATAATTTTAATTTATAAACCGCTCTCTCTCCCCGAAGGGACTCGAGGAGGTGCACAGGGAATTTAAAAATACATGTATAAAACCACAGGAAGGAGGATGAGGAAGGATGAGCGCCCCCCTCCCCCAAGGACAAAGGGATTATAATCCAAAAAGGCTATGCTTTTTTCCCCCCTTTTCTCCAGGGCTGCGAAGTGGAAATGCCTGCAAGATTTCCGCCAGCAAAGGTGACCAACTTACTGCAGAGCGCAACAGCAGGCATTTTGGAAGGCGAACGTCGTAAAAAGGGGCCTGTCGCGCAAGGGAATTCGCCGAAGAAAGCTGGCGTTTTTGTGAAGCGGTGGAAGGAAACCGGGCCGCCAGCGAAGACGGTGGCATGGACACCCATCAAAGCTGACCCTGGCCAGAGCAGAGAAGCAGTCAAAAGAACTGGAAGGTGTGGCGGGATCTGGACTTAGAATTGCTGAGATGAATAGCTAACTTCATCTTCGTAATTTCTGTTCCGACCGAGGCAGCAGCAGCACGAAGCTGAGCCCTCGTCCCGATAAATCCCTTTTATTTAATTGACAGGGAATTCCTCGCCCGCAAAGTCTTTCCTCCCCCACAGTCTGTCAAGATGATTCATAGTTAACGACCTTTGCCAGGCTTGGAGAGTGGCCAGGTCGATATCTTTCCGATGCCCACAATACTTAACTGCTTCCTGCAAACTCCACTCCCCAGTTGCTCCTCTTTTATTTCCTCCGGGAGGGGCCGTTCATCCTCCACCTGTGGCCTCCCTCCCAAGTCGACCCCTGTTCCTTAGCTGTTCCCTTTGTCTAGCAACTCTGCGCATGCGCACACTGGGAAGAGGCTCCAGCTGTTCTTCTGCCTCACTGATCTCTGACTCCGAAGGCAGCTGATAGCTATCAGATGGCCCTGGCCCCTTCTCTGCCTCCGACCCAGATCCCACAGAGTCAACTCTCTGGCCAAAAAGGATGATAATTAGTCTCAAACCAACAAAAACAGTTTTAGCTCAGTTGCCATGGTCCAACCTTCAAACATCTTTGCCTGGATGACTTGAGAATGGACATCAACAGATTATAATTAAGAGTTTATAGATATGCCCCTGGTGGTCCCTGTCAGGAAACCTCTGGTGGCCTTAATATTTTGAGGTCCTCCCAACCTACTCCTGCCATCCTCTTCCCACCTGCCCTTCCTTCGTTGTAACAATCCAATTTGACGTAGATTAATACGTTAGTACTTACCAGCAACCATTGATTGAGTTAGGAGGTGACGGGATGCAGAAGGAAATGTACGTAGAGAGAAACGCACTCTTTGTGGGTCTGGACCGTGGGGAGAAGATAAGTCAAGAAGTCTTGGTTCTCCTCTCAACGACCAGCTTGCTCCAAAATGGGGTTGTCTTCCTCTTCCTCCTCTTCCCTTTAGACTCCTGACCTGAACTCAAGTTGAATGGAAGGTAACTAGAGAAGATTCTCAACCTCAGAACAACTCAGGTCTATGTGATGCTGGGTGGAGAAATAAACCCGGTGTCAACTCGCAAAGCAGCCATGGCCTGCTCTCGGGTTGCCATAGACAAGGGTGGGGGAACGACAGCCACAACCGGAAGCACATTCCACGCATACCTTTCTCAAGGCTGTCTCCCAGGTTACCCACAACAGCCGGAGGGGCGTGATCTCTACAACCCGCCCAACAGCCGGAGGGGCGTGATCTCTACAACCCAAAGGGCTCCATTGGATTTATGACACACTCTGGGGGGAGGGGGAAAACAGGGTCATAACTGGGCTGTAAATTACGTGGGGTCAGAGCTGGCTTCACTTGGGTACGTGCCAACATGTTGCTCCTAATAAATAACTGGATTCCTTTTCAAGCTTGGCTCGGGGCTCATGATTTAATTAGGGCATCTGTTGGAACTCTGATACTCAGGTTACTTCTGAAAGCAAACTTGAGTAACGTAGAGGGTGAGTACCTATACAGTAATTCTAAGTACAGCACCTAATAAAAGGGAGATGGTTTCCCACCAGATGTGCTATTTAGTAGGTTCTGATCAGTTCTGGAGAACCAGTAGCGGAAATTTTGAGTAGTGCAGAAAACCGGCAAATATCACCTCTGGCTGGCCGCGCCCCCCTCTATTCTCTGCCTCCCGAGCCCCAGCTGATTGGGGGAATGGGGATTTTGCAGTATCCTTCCCCTGCCATGCCCACCAAGCCACACCCACAGAACTGGTAGTAAAAATGTTCGATTCCCACCACTGTTTTCCACTCCGACAAGTGCTGTGAATACTGCAACCGTAAACTTCTGAGATTTGCTTGCAGCTGCGGAAAAAGCACCCAAAGGCAAAATAGGTTAAATAATCTTTATTTCGGGAGTTGAGTCAAGTGGTTTTTACAAACAGGTTTTAAATTATTTGCAGTTTAGAACGAGGAAACCAGACCAACAACCAACAATGACAAAAATCCAACCCTCAGCCTATTTCGTACTCTCCGACCACACATGAACAAGAACTAAAAAATAAAAAATTCAATTTATTCAGGGGTTCCCAAACTTGGCAACTTGAAGACTTGTGGACTTCAACTCCCAGAATTCTCCAGCCAGCTCTGCTGGCTGGAGAATTCTGGGAGTTGAAGTCCACAAGTCTTCAAGTTGCCAAGTTTGGGAACCCCTGATTTATATGATCTCTTAATATAATCTCTGACTTTTTTTTAAAATCTGATTGGAGGGGGGTTGGGGGAGAATGGGATTAATTATAATACATTAATCAGGCAAGGCGGAAGTCAAGCCGACAGGTTTAAGAAGGAGTTTCATCTCCCGTTTAACTCCCAGCAGAGTTAAAAAAAAAAGTTTTTCTAATTTTCTTTTTTTAAAGCATCGATTTATTTAAAAAAATATATCGCGTGGAAGTGCAAAATAAGACAAGCAATAAACATCCAGAAAGATATTTCCGGGGTTTTGAGGAGGGGGCAGGGGGGGAAAGCCATCTTTGGTGAATATGAACTAAGGACAAAGAATCCCACTTGTTATATAACTCGCTGCCTCGACCTTCATCAGGCCCCTTTGGTCAAAAACTTTGGAAGCTAAGAACGGGATTTCGAAAAAGAGACGTTGGATCTGCAAGCATCATCGCAACAACGGTGTTTATCTTAGGAAAACACAGAGTACAAAAATGCATTCGCTTTAGAGAAACACACATAGGGAAGGCATGCAAACTTCTTGTGCAAACTTATTTTCTTTTTTTAAAAATAATAATAATAATAATAATAATCTGAAAATGATGGGGAAAGAAATTTTGGGTGAGGAGGAGGAGGAGGAGCATTCTAAAAGAGAGAAAAATAATATCCCTAGCTGCTTTCCCACTGTTCCTGGCTTGTTCGGTTTGTTCTAAACTAACTTGGTTTCTCCTAAAAAAAAAGAATTCGGAAGCGACATTGAAGGTGGTAGAAGGGAAGGAGGGGAGGGAGAATCATAGAATTGTCGGGCTAGAAGGGCACCTTGGCGGTCTTCTAGTCCAACCCTCCCTGCCTGAGGAAGGAGATCTTATCATGTAGCTAAGTAAATTTGCATTATTCCAGGAGGAAAATTAGGAGTTACTCGTAGTTTTCCTCCTGGAATAATGCAAATGTAACTCCTGTAGGTCTCTTTGGTTGTTCCTAGGAGTTCCAGATGAGCGGAAGAACCAACCTGACCCATCCAAATTGTTAAGATGAGATCTCTTAAAAGATGCAGAGGCTCTGGAAAGAGTGCAGAGAAGAGCAACAAAGAGGATGAGGGGACTGGAGACTAAAACATAGGAAGAACGGTTGCAGGAACTGGATAGGTCTAGTTTAATGAAAAGAAGGATTAGGGGAGATATGATAGCAGCCTTCCAATCTCTCAGGGGTTTCCCCAAAGAAGAGGGAGTCAAATTATTATCCAAAGCCCCTGAGGGACAAGACAAGAAGCAATGGGTGGAAACGAATCTAGGAGTTAGTGACAGTCTGTTTGTCTTTCCTTCCTTCCTTCCTTCCTTCCTTCCTTCCTTCCTTCCTTCCTTCCTTCCTTCCTCCCTCCCTCCCTCCCTCCCTCCCTCCCTTCCTCCTACCTAGAGAAACCAAGTTAGTGACAGTCTGTTTCTTTCTTTCTTTCTTTCTTTCTTTCTTTCTTTCTTTCTTTCTTTCTTTCTTTCTTTCTTTCTTTCTTTCCTTTCCTAGAGAAACCAAGTTAGTGACAGTCAGTCAGTCTGTCCTTCTGTCTCTGTCTTTTCTTTCTTTCTTTCTTTCTTTCTTTCTTTCTTTCTTTCTTTCTTTCTTTCTTTCTTTCTTTCTTTCTTTCTTTCTTTCTTTCCTTTCCTAGAGAAACCAAGTTAGTGACAGTCAGTCAGTCAGTCAGTCAGTCAGTCAGTCAGTCCGTCCTTCCTTCCTTCCTTCCTTCCTTCCTTCCTTCCTTCCTTCCTTCCTTCCTTCCTTCCTTCCTTTCCTTGAGAAACCAAGTTAGTGACAGTCAGTCAGTCTGTCCTTCTGTCTCTCTGTCTTTTCTTTCTTTCTTTCTTTCTTTCTTTCTTTCCTAGAGAAACCAAGAACAAGACCCTCTGCCACAGGGCTACTAAAAAAGTAATTTCCCCCAGGTTTTCACGCCGCCGGTTCGAATCCTTGAAAACGCCGCTGGGCCAAGGGTAGAAAAAAAGCCACTGGAACTACAGGCAAGGAGAGAAAAGGAGGGGCGATTTCGGAAGCAGCCAGTCCTTGCGAGAGGCAGCGTCCGTTCGCATCCCACCGTCCGGCTGCGGTCCTTGCCGCTTGGCCTCCTGGAGGTCAATAAAGCTAAGGCCGCGACGGATGGTTGAGTTTGTGGGTTTGGGTTTTTTTTGACTTCCCAGGGCTGGAAAGCAGGCGATGAAACAAAGAAAGGAAGGAATGGGAAGAGGTGGATGTGCTTCCCAGGGAACGCGGAGTGGGTGGGTGGGAAAATCTTCTCGGTTCTCACCCTGGGAGAATCAGAGTTGCCCCATGATGCATGCTACAGACTGCATTATCGCTGTTATTATTATTACTGTTATTGTTTCTCACAAACATAAAGTGGTCCATTGGAGGAGGAGGAGGAGGGAGAGTGTGGAGCCCTGGTGCTCTCTGAGTTCGGTGGTTTTCTTGAAGACATTTCATTACCCAACTAGGTAACGTTATCAGTGCTAGAAGGGAATGTAGTTTGTGGAGAGGAGGAGGAAAAGGAAGGAGGGAGGGAGGGAGGAGAAGGAAAGGAAGGAAGGAGGAGAAGGAGAGGAGGAGGAGGAAAGGAAGGGAGAAGGAGAGGAGGAAATGAGGAAAGAAGAAGGAAGGAGAGGAGGAAAAAAACAAAGGAAAGAAGGAGGAGAACGAGGGGAAAAGGAAGGAGGAGAATGAGGAAGAAAGGAAGGAAGGAAGGAGAGGAGGAAGAGGAAAGGAAGGAGGAGAATGAGGAAGAAAGGAAGGAAGGAAGGAAGGAAGGAGAGGAGGAAGAGGAGGAAAGGAAGGAAGGAGGAGAATGAGGAAGGAAGGAAGGAAGGAAGGAGAGGAGGAAGAGGAGGAAAGGAAGGAGTGGAAAGGAAGGATGAGAATGAGGGAAGGAAGGAAGGAGGAGGAAGAGAGGAGAAGGAAGGAAGGGAGAAGGAAAGGAGAGGAGGAAATGAGGAAAGAAAAAGGAAGGAAGGAGAGGAGGAGAAAAAGGAAGGAAGGATGAGAACGAGGGGGAAAGGAAGGAGGAGAAGGAGAAGGAGAGGAGGAAAGGAAGGAAGGGAGAAGGAGAGGAGGAAATGAGGAAAGAAGAAGGAAGGAGAGGAGGAAAAAAACAAAGGAAAGAAGGATGAGAACGAGGGAGAAAGGAAGGAGGAGAATGAGGAAGAAAGGAAAGGAAGGAAGGAAGGAAGGAAGGAGAGGAGAGGAGGAAGAGGAGGAAAAGAAGGAAGGAGTGGAAAGGAAGGATGAGAACGAGGGAAGGAAGGAAGGAAGGAGAGGAGGAAGAGGAGGAAAAGAAGGAAGGAGTGGAAAGGAAGGATGAGAACGAGGGAAGGAAGGAAGGAAGGAGGAGGAGAGGAGAAGAAGGAAGGAAGGGAGAAGGAGGAGAAGGAGAGGAGGAAATGAGAAAAGAAAAAGGAAGGAGAGGAGGAGAGGAGGAAAAAAGAAAGGAAGGAAGGATGAGAACGAGGGGAAAGGAAGGAGGAGAGGAGAAAGAAAGGAAAAGAAGGAAGGAGAAGAGGAGGAGGAGGAGGTGGTGGAGGAGGAGTTTTCTCCACTAGGAAGATCTATATATCGATATATTTTCAAAAGGAAACCAGGGAAGAGGGATTGTGGGTTTTGCTCTGACAGCAATGTAAACATGGATTCTGGTTCAGCCCTTCCCACCCTCAGAGCCTAAAGGTGAAGACGACTTCGGTCTCGGGGTTCGAGCCCGGCGGGTTCTTGAGTTGGGATGTAAACAAGCCGGGGGCAGCCGGGTCCGTGTAAGGCCCCCCCGGAAAACAGCAGGCTCCTTCGGGGATGCCCCGCTCTTCGATGGGACTCCCCTGGTTCAAGGCCAAAGTTTTGAGCTTCTGCCTTTCTTGGGCTTGCCTGGCCCGGTTGGCGATGTACCTCACCCTGCTCTGACTCCGAGAAGAAGACCTTCGGATCAGGACGGTGGCTTCCTCTTCTTCCTCCTCCTCCTCCTCGGCCTTGGGAAGTTCCAGGCAGGTGGGGGAAGTGATGTCGTTCTCCTGCTGGAAGAAGGTGAGTTTCTTCAGGCGCTCGGTCAGCTCGTCCGGGGATCTCCCGGACGAAGTCTTAAAGGCCCCACGTTGGGCGCTCACCGAACGGGTGGCGAAGCTACGGCGGATGCTCCGGTACTTGCTCTCCGAGGCGGACGTGATGTCATCGGAGGTGAGGTCTCCGAGGCTCCTGGACTTCATGGGGTTGGCATCGTGGTTCTTCTCCTGTTCGGGCTTCAGGCACGAGCGCTTGAGGCTCTCCACGTAGAGCCGGTTCCAGGTATGCCTTCTGGACACCGAGGAGAACCTGAGCAGCCTTGGGCGCAAGTCGTCTTCCACGGGTTGGTCCAACCTCAAGTTGGGGTTGGACTTGCTTTTGGTCACCGTGGGGGCTTCGCGCCCAGAGGCCGCGCTGGCAGACCAAGGCCTGGCGATTCTTCTCTGAGGGACGACATCCAAGGTCTTAGGAGGACCGAGGTCCGGGAGGCTTTTCCGGGCGAGGTTGGGCAAGGAGAGGTCGATGACAGTATCGTTGGAAGACATGCTGGAAGAGGAGGACATGCTGTCCCTGGGAGTGCTGAAATCAAGCTTGCTCCAGATCCGGTCATGGACTGTGGCATCCCAATAAACTTCCGGTGCGGAACAGTTGTCAGGATGCTTCAGGGAGACTCCGTGCTCACACCGCTTGTGTCCTTCATCCTTCAATCGCCTCACAACAGTCGGAGGCACAGAGACCAGGAGAGTGCGAGGTGGAGTTGTCGTGGTGCTGCTGTCCCTCTCGCTTTGGTGTGACGGTCCAACTCTGTTCTTCTCGTCGCTTGTCGTCGGTTGAACCAACCTGACGGCCTTCTTCTGGCCATTTCCAGCCAGGTGGAGGCAACAATTGTCCGACACTTGAGAATGGAGAAGATCTCCGTGGCAAGGAGTTCTTGTCCACCCTTCTCCTTCCTGGGCGCTTCCCACCAACCCGTCTTCCTCTTCCGAGACGCTGGGAGCAAGAAGTACCTTCTCCGAACGCGGGTGGTGGCGCAAATGAGAAGTTCTGTCAAGACGCCCAAGGTGGTCGCTCCCGTCTGGAACTTCTTCCTGAGAAGGACGAGGCACAGGGACTTCTTTGGGGTCTTCGCTGACGGGGCGGGTGGGCAGAAGGAAGCAGGAACTGCTGGAAGGCTGGTTCTCGTTGGCGGCAAAGGGCTCTTCGTGGATGGTCTGCAGGCTGTATAAGGAAGGGGCCGACCGGTGCACGGAGAATTGGTGGACATCTGGAGAAAGAAAGAAAGAAGAAATCCATGAGTGAGTGGACGCCCAAGAGGTTCTCAAAGAAGATGGGCTGGCGCACCTCTGCCCTCCCCTTTTGAGTTCCCAGTTGAAAAGGGCAGCCTACTTCAGGGGATAGTTGTCAAACCCAACTACCTCAAGAGGTAGAAGAAGCCGCGCCTGGCTCCCACAAGCGGACAACAGGCCAATCCCCACCACACAGGGGTGGGATTCAGCTGGTCCAGACTTGTTCGCGCAAACCGGATGCTAATTTTACATCTGGTTCACCGAACCGGTAGTTGGAAAGACTGGCTGGCCCCTCCCGTCCCTCCCTGGAGTCTCCACGCGGCCATCATTCCAGGTAAGTGTAGGGTCCGTATGGGAGGGCAAAAAATGAGCGTCCCAGAAGTCCAGAAACAGGCCCATTTCCAGCGACACCAACTCAAAAGCTCAGCGGGATGATTCGGTTGACCTAGAATTAACTGGACGGGTTTTGCAACCCACAACGCTCGGATTCAGAAGCAAACGTGCTGCGGAGGAGTGGCGGCCATTCACTGTGGCTATGTCGGATGCTCCAGAGAATCCCAGTGCTCGGGTGCCTTCAATAGCCATCGTACTGAAGACTTATATAGCGCTTCACGGGGGCTTTGCAGCCCCTCTCTAAAGGGGTTTACAGGGTCAGCCTCTTGGCCCCCAACAATCTGGGTCCTCGTTTCACCGGCCTCTGAAGGACGGAAGGCTGAGTCAATCTTGAGCCTGGTGAGATTTGAACTGTGAAATTGCAGGCAGCCGACAGGCAGCAGAAGGAGCCTGCAGTGCTCTAACCAGATAGATAGATAGATAGATAGATAGATAGATAGATAGATAGATAGATAGATAGATAGATAGATAGATAGATAGATAGATAGATAGATAGATAGATAGATAGATAGATAGATAGATAGATAGATAGATAGATAGATAGATAGATAGATAGATAGATAGACCGACCTGCAATACCGCATTATAACCACTGCATCACTAGGGAGGGGGGGGGAGGGGGAGAGAGAGAGAGATGATAGATAGATAGATAGATAGATAGATAGATAGATAGATAGATAGATAGATAGATAGATAGACAGACAGAGAAAGACAGACAGAGAGAGACAGACAGACATAGAGAGAAAGTGGGATGGATGGATAGATAGATACGGATAGAAAGTAAAATAAAGAAAGAAAGGAGGGAGGGAGGGAGGGAGGAAAGAAGGAAGGAAATACAGATGGATAGATAGATGGATAGAAGACACAGACAGATTAGAGAGAGGGAGGGGGATAGATAGATATGGATAGAAAGTAAAAGGAAGAAGGGAAGGAAATATGGATAGATAGATGATAGATAGATAGATAGATAGATAGATAGATAGATAGATAGATAGATAGATAGATAGATAGATAGATAGATAGATAGCAATAGAACGTAAGACTTATATACCACTTTATAGGGAGTGGCAGCCCTCGACAGCCTTCTCTAAGCGGTTTACAATCTGGGTCCTCGTTTTACTTAACCTTGGAAGGACGGAAGGCTGTAGAGAAAGAGAGGGAGCAGGCAAAGGAGAGAACCCCGAAAGACGTCTTCAATTACCTGGGATTGGACCATCCTTTCAGTTCTTAACTACGCGGCGAAAGAGGGCACGAAGAACAGGAGGAAACGAAAGGAGGGGAAAAAAAGAAGGAAAATAAAAACCAGGTTAGTTCAGGGACAGAGAATAAACCAGGAAAAGGAAGCCAAGGGGAAACAAGGTTACGGTCACTCAACGGGCAGATCCTGAGAATTCCGCTTTTGACCAACCAGAAGAAGTTTAAAGAGAAAGAATCAGGACTGGGGTGGGGGTGGGGAGTCCAGGGCCAGGATTATGGCTAACAATGTAGATCGCAAATCTGTTGAAATGAAGAATCACGGAGCCGAAAGGGACCTTGGAGGTCTTCTAGTCTCACCCCGTGTTCTACTTCCACGCGGTCAGGAATCCCCCCAGGGATTCTCTGGGTTCCGCTAAGTTTGGGGGGGGAAATACAATCCTATTTTTCCACCCCGAAATAGGCTTGATTGGCATGGTGGGATTCGGTTCTCGGAACAGAAATGTTGGGGGTAGGGGTGGGGGTGTCCATTGTGGCTGTGTGGGAAGTTCAAACCCACCCCATTCCCTAGGAAAAAAATGAAATATCCTGGGAAATATGGAAAAGGCAGGATATCCTATTTTCCCTGGATCAGAAATGGAGAAACATGTTTTAAGGCAGGAAGCAGAGCCCCCACCTTTGTCAATGGGCCATTAAAGGCCTGAGGCAGTCTCACCCCTTCAGCTCCAGGGTGATGGGATGAAGGCATTAGCCCTTTATCCATCTTGCCACAGGGCACCTGGGAAGAAGCAAGGCTCAACCAAACTTGGAGTCAAAGCACAGCCTAGAGAGTTGGTCCCGTGGGAGTCTGACAGCCAATCGGAATACAAGCTCAGGTTCAAAAACCCATAGAGGGCGTAAGACCAGGGACTTTCAGCATCTCAGTCCTTTCTCTTCTTCACCCAACATCTGGAAGCACGGGATGACCTTTTTCCCCAGGACCTCAAACCACCATTCAACCATCTTTCCAAGCAGCCTCCGTGTCTCCGGTGTCTTTTTCCCCACTTGGAACTGAACCCAGAAGGACATTTCTTCCGACAGTCGTAAGTCAAGGACTACCAGTATGATACATAACTCAGGGAGACAGAAGGCGAGGGGTTAATTCTGGGCTTTTTTTTTTTTTTTTTTTTTTGAGGTAGCCATTCTGGTTGGATGAGAAACGGTTCTTAGGATCACAGCCAATGGAACGCACAAAAAAACAAGGGACACCACAACAGCTCGCCAAAGAGGAGAAGGGCTGGCATGCAGGGGGAAGTCGCTACTTCTCTACGGTAAGGCCCCCCAGCGGAAATGAAATGACAACACCATGCTCGGACGGTCACTAAGGGAGGACGACACTAAAGCGGCCAAGCCCCATACCAATCACTGGCAGCGCAGGCGTTTCTACGGAGAGACAGTGGCACGGATCCCGGAACGGAGCTCCGGGCGTGAGGGAAGAGCCGATCTTACCGGTGAAGAATATGGGGGATTTACTCCGAATTTCCTCCATTTTTTCCGAAAACAAGGCATTCATTTCCCGCTGAAGGGTGCCCGCCTGTTTGCAGGCGCTCTGTGGCCAGCCCTTGGAGAAATCGGGGCTCTCGAGGCTGTCTAGGCTGCTGGAGCTGGAGGACACCGAGCCGTTGTTGTTGGAGTTCACCAGGTTGGCGGTGCTTCGGTATTTGCCGCTGGGCGGAGCGTACCGCCACCGGTGCCAGGACCGGTCCTTGGCCCCAAGGCATGCCAAGTCCCCCTTTGTCTTCCCTGAGGACCCGAAGGGCTGGCAGGTTCTGGGCAGGCTCCTGGTAGCCCCGTAGCCGGCGCACAGGTGCAGATCGGAGCGGGCGCGGGGCTGCTCCTGGATCCCCCACGGTTTCAGCTCCACCCGCTCCTCGCCCGCCGAGCTGCCGCAGCAGCCACAGTGGCGGCCGTTGCCAGAGGCGGGCTGGCCGGCGCTGGGCTCGCTCCACTGGCCCTCCACCTCGGGGGTGTCGCTGGAGCCGACCACGCACTTCATGCAATAAGTGGCCATGCCAATCCTACCCGTCTCGTGGTCCTCTTTCTGGAGGCAGACCCGGCTGGATCTCCGGAGGGGCTCGCTGAAGGTGGCGTCCCGGAACCCCTGCTCGCGTCGGCTCTGCTCCCTGCCCAAACTGTGAGCCTTACCTTTGGATCCCTTGGGGTCCGCGTCCGTGTGGCTGACGGCGGCCTCTCGGGAAGGAGACGGCGCCGGGGGCGGGAGGTCTGATTCTTGGTCGAAGCGAGGGTGGGAAGCGTCTTCCGGAACGGGGTCCTTGCCGGCTCCTTCCGAGCGATCGTCTCGGGCCTCCAGGGCGATCTTGGGCTTTTTTAAGCTCTTGGTGGGCGCGCTGGCCGTCCGCCGTAACAGCTGGCTGCTAAAGGAATGCTTGCGGTTGAGCTGACCAGCAACATGGCTGTCGAGGGAGACCTGCTTTGGACTTCTGAGAAAGAGACTTTTTATGCCCAGCGCTGGTTTGACCTGCGGGAGAGGAAGAAGAGAAGGAGAAAAGCCGTAACAGAGCGCGGAGGTTTCGTTGCCCGGCGGGACGAGGGATGTCATGAACGCCACCATAGCCCCGTTTCATCCCGGTTGGACCGGAAGGCAGAATTGGGAGGGGAGAGACAGGGGAATGGCAGGGTGGGTCTTTTCAAGACTCGACAGCTGTGTTGAACCCGCCCGTCCCCAGATGTTCGGTTTCCATTTCTTAACTCAAATGACAGTCCCCTGTCCGCCCCACCCCTCCCCGTGACCACACGCCCAACCGCGTGTTGGAACATGACTAACATCAGTGGGTGTGGGTGTGTCCCTGGCGCTCTCTGAGCTTGGGGGTTTTCTTGTCGATGTTGCGTTACCCAAGTGGGTAACATCATCAGTGCTAGGAGGAGGAGGAGGGCTGTGGGGTCCCCCGTGACCACACGCCCAACCGCGTGTTGGAACATGACTAACATCAGTGGGTGTGGGTGTGTCCCTGGCGCTCTCTGAGCTTGGTGGTTTTCTTGCAGATGTTGCGTTACCCAACTAGATAACATCATCAGTGTTAGAAGGGAGTTGGCTCCTTTTATCTACTAGAGGCTCGCCATAGATAGATAGATAGATAGATAGATAGATAGATAGATAGATAGATAGATAGATAGATAGATAGATAGATAGATAGATAGATAGATAGATAGATAGATAGATAGATAGATAGATAGATGGAGCACCAAGCCGAAAGCACCAGCCTGAAGATGATGAATGAGACTTCATCGAAACTTCATGAAGATACTTCCAATTCTACGCGGGAGAAAACCCGAACAACCAAAGACCTACATACAAACACCCGCCCTGGGTCCTTCGTGGAGAAGGGCGGGATATAAATTTAAATAAATAAATAAATAAATAAACAAATAAATACATAAATAAATAAATAAATAAATAAATAAATATACATACATACATACATACATACATACATATATATATATATATATAAAAAAGATTGCCAACCCTGTTCCCTTCTAGCCCTGAGGATGTTACCTAGTTGGGTCATGAAACTTCATGCAACGAAACAACCAAGCTCAGAGGAGCACCAGTTCAACCCTGGGCTATTATTTTAAAATAAATACGTAAATAAAAACTAAGTGGATGGCCAGATCTTAATCGCATTCGTCATGTAAGGGCACCCACAAAACAATTTAAAATATTTGGGCAAATACATAGAAGATACAGACAGACAGGCAGACTGCAAAAAACAAAACAAAAAAACAACCAATCCAGCGAGAAATCTCTCACGTACGACATACACAGATCGTGGAAGAGGGGAACTTCCACCCCATGCCCCCCCCAATACAAGACCCCTCCCCATTGATGGGATGCAGTGGTGTGCAAGTGATATTCATTCCCCCTTGAGGTCACTGGATGCATTCCCCCACCCCACCCCACCGGCCCCTGTTGAGGCTGTTCGCTGATCCTTGAATGCAGACGAGTGATT
>CM077655.1:3229598-3274598 GCA_039707465.1 Rhabdophis nuchalis
GAAGTTTGGAAACGGACCCATTCCAGCTTCTGAAGGGCGAAAACAGCAGAGGGGAGTTCCTACCGGTTCGGACCGGATCGGCCGAGTTAGGTAGTAACTCAGCTGTTCAGAGATCCGAACCGGGGCCACCTTATGCTTGTCCCTGAGCGAAGCTGGAACACACCCCTGGGAAACGGTCTCCCCTGGCGGAAGAATCAAGGACAGCTTGGCGGCGAGCAGCGCACCAGCAGTGCGACGTGCGTGGAAGTGTGTGTTTGTGTGCGCGCACGCATGCGCATGTGGGGCGTGCTTTGCATTATGGGTACCAGCACGTGTGCTAGCATTTTTGGCATCCAACAACAAAAAGGTTAGCCGTCTCTGTTCTGTTCTATTCTATTCTATTCTATGCTATTCTACTCTATTCTATTTATCTATTTTATTCTATTCTATTTTATTATTCTATTCTATTCTATGCTATGCTATGCTATTTTATTTATCTATTCTATTCTATTCTATATTCTATGCTATTCTATTCTATTCTATTCTATTCTATTTATCTATTCTATTCTATTCTATGCTATGCTATGCTATTTTATTTATCTATTCTATTCTATTCTATTCTATATTCTATGCTATGCTATGCTATTCTATGCTATTTATCTATTCTATTCTATTCTATTCTATTCTACTCTACTCTACTCTCCATTCCTGTATTCTATTCCCTATTCTATTCTATTCTATTCTATTCTATTCTATTCTATTTATCTATCTATCTATTCTATTCTATTTATTTATCTATTCTATTCTATATTCTTTTATTCTATTTTATTCTCTTCTCTTCTATTCTCCATTCCTGTATTCTATTCTCCATTCCTATTCCTATTCCTATTCCTATTCCTATTCCTATTCCTATTCTATTCTATTCTATTCTATTCTATTCCATTCCACATTGCATTATTCTCTATTCTATTCCATTCCATTCCATCCCACTTATTCTAGGACCAGAGCTTTTGCCATCTCAAAATGGGATGCTGTTTTGGGGGGGCTTTTTACCAAAGGGCATCCTGATTTTTGCAGAAGGGTTTCCCATACTAAACTCAAATCACGAGCGGCTGAAAAATCCCCTTTTCGGCATAATTTTTTTTTTTTTACTGAGAATGAAATTAGGGGAAGGGGAAAGGGTACAGTTGGACTAAATACTTTTCTTTCTCTTTCTCCAGAGCCAGGAAATGTAGCATAATTTGAATTTCGTTCTGTTAATCAGCAGGACTGGCTTAGGTGTCACCGAAAAAACGAAGGAAGGAATCTCCTTCCTTGGGAAGATTTACGCTCCGCAATTAGTGTATTGATACCCGCAAAGTCAGGGGGCAGGAGAAAAGTTAATGAGAACACGACGAGGGGCGGGTGAGAGATTTGGAGACCAGGGAGACCCGGAGATAAAGCAATCAAAAAACAAATCAGCTTCTGGAAATTGAAAAAGAGAGAGAGAGAGGGGAGGAAGGGAGGGGGCTTCGGAAGACAGGAGGAGATGCAAGAAGGAGTGTTGGGCCAACTGGAAGCCCGCAGGTTTCCCACCCACCACCCAAGGAAGAAAAATGGCTGCCCACTTTTCTTTTTTTTAAAAGAAGGCCGTGTCAGTCAACTGCAAATTAAAACTCTCCATCAGGAAGCAACTCAAGCAGAAGGGAGGAGGAGAAGGAGGAGGAGGAGAGAGAAAGAGAGAGGGAAATCAAAGGAAGGAAGGAATTTGATCAAGGGAGCTTAATCGAGGGAGAAAATTGCCTGCCCGGGAGAGAGAGGTAAACTTCAAAATGCTCTGGGTGGAGGCTAGTTCATTAAAGTAAACAATTTGTCAATGCTGTCGTCCCCCCTCACCCCCATCCCCCAAATCAAAATAGCATCAAATAAGGGTCCTGCCACTATGGAGAAGGAAGTTTCTAGTCCTCGTGATTTAAATTTTAAATCAATGCATTGGAGTGGGACACTCGCTCCTCCAAGTCCAGCAGAAGCTTTTCCTAAGCGCTCTCTCTCTCTCTCTCTCTCTCTCTCTCTCTCTCTCTCTCTCTCTCTCTCTCTCTCTCTCTCTCTCTCTCTCTCTCACGCACACACACACACACACACACACACACACACACACACTTCTGCTGTGTCTACTTGAAGTGAAGGACAATTGACAGGGCTGCTTTTCTATTGTGCTTCATTCGCTTATTTAACACCGACAAAATTCACTTTTTGGAGCGTTTAAAAAAAAATATTAAAAAGGCATAATTCTTAGACACTGTGCTTTAGGAAGAGGGAGAGGAGGAGAGGGAGATAAAGAGGGAGAAGGGAAGAGAGGGAGAGAAAAAGAGAGGGAGAGAGGGAGAAGGAGAGAAAGAGAGAGGGAGAGAGAGAAGGAGAGAGAGGGGGGAGAGAGAGAAGGGGAGGGAGACAGAGAGGGAGAGAGGGGAAGGGAGAGGGAAAGAGAGAGAGAAGGGGAGAAGAGGGAGAGGAGAGAGAGAGAGAAGAGGAGGGAGACAGAGGGAGAAAGAGAGAGAGAAGAGTAGGGGGAGAGAGGGGAAGGGAGGGGGAAAGAGAGGGAGAAAGAGAGAAGAAGAGGGAGAGAGGGAGAGAGAGAGAAGGGGAGGGAGACAGAGAGGGAGAAAGGGAGGGAGAAGAGGAGGGGGAGAGAGAGGGGAAGGGAGGGGAAAGAGAGGGAGAAAGAGAGAAGAAGAGGGGAGGGGGAGAGAGAGAGAAGGGGAGGGAGACAGAGAGGGAGAAAGGGAGGGAGAAGAGGAGGGGGAGAGAGGGGAAGGGCGAGGGAAAGAGAGAGAGAAAGAGAGAAGAAGAGGGAGAGGGGGAGAGAGAGAGAAGGGGAGGGAGACAGAGAGGGAGAAAGAGAGAAAGAAGAGGGAGAGGGGGAGACAGAGAGAAGGGGATGGAGACAGAGAGGGAGAAAGAGAGGGAGAAGAGGAGGGGAGAGAGGGGAAGGGAGGGGGAAAGAGAGGGAGAAAGAGAGAAGAAGAGGGAGAGGGGGAGAGAGAGAGAAGGGGAGGGAGACAGAGAGGGAGAAAGAGAGGGAGAAGAGGAGGGGGAGAGAGGGGAAGGGAGGGGGAAAGAGAGGGAGAAAGAGAGAAGAAGAGGGAGAGGGGGAGACAGAGAGAAGGGGATGGAGACAGAGAGGGAGAAAGAGAGGGAGAAGAGGAGGGGGAGAGAGGGGAAGGGAGGGGGGAAAGAGAGGGAGAAAGAGAGAAGAAGAGGGAGAGGGGGAGAGAGAGAAAAGGGGGGAGACAGAGAGGGAGAAAGGGAGGGAGAAGAGGAGGGGGAGAGAGGGGAAGGGAGGGGGAAAGAGAGAGAGAAAGAGAGAAGAAGGAGGGAGAGGGGGAGACAGAGAGAAGGGGATGGAGACAGAGAGGGAGAAAGAGAGGGAGAAGAGGAGGGGGAGAGAGGGGAAGGGAGGGGAAAGAGAGGGAGAAAGAGAGAAGAAGAGGGAGAGGGGAGACAGAGAGAAGGGGAGGGAGACAGAGAGGGAGAAAGAGAGGGAGAAGAGGGAGGGAGAGAGGGGAAGGGAGGGGGAAAGAGAGGGAGAAAGAAAGAAGAAGAGGGAGAGGGGGAGACAGAGAGAAGGGGAGGGAGACAGAGAGGGAGAAAGAGAGGGAGAAGAGGAGGGGGAGAGAGGGGAAGGGAGGGGGAAAGAGAGGGAGAAAGAGAGAAGAAGAGGGAGAGGGGGAGACAGAGAGAAGGGGAGGGAGACAGAGAGGGAGAAAGAGAGGGAGAAGAGGAGGGGGAGAGAGGGGAAGGGAGGGGGAAAGAGAGGGAGAAAGAAAGAAGAAGAGGGAGAGGGGGAGACAGAGAGAAGGGGAGGGAGACAGAGAGGGAGAAAGAGAGGGAGAAGAGGAGGGGGAGAGAGGGGAAGGGAGGGGGAAAGAGAGGGAGAAAGAGAGAAGAAGAGGGAGAGGGGGAGAGAGAGAGAAGGGGGGAGACAGAGAGGGAGAAAGGGAGGGAGAAGAGGAGGGGGAGAGAGGGGAAGGGCGAGGGAAAGAGAGAGAGAAAGAGAGAAGAAGAGGGAGAGGGGGAGAGAGAGAGAAGGGGAGGGAGACAGAGAGGGAGAAAGAGAGAAGAAGAGGGAGAGGGAGAAAGAGAGGGAGAAGAGGAGGGGGAGAGAGGGGAAGGGAGGGGGAAAGAGAGGGAGAAAGAGAGAAGAAGAGGGAGAGGGGGAGAGAGAGAGAAGGGGAGGGAGACAGAGAGGGAGAAAGGGAGGGAGAAGAGGAGGGGGAGAGAGGGGAAGGGAGAGGGAAAAAGAGAGAGAAAGGGAGAAGAAGAGGGAGAGAGAGGGGAAGGGAGGGGGAAAGAGAGGGAGAAAGAGAGAAGAAGAGGGAGAGGGGGAGACAGAGAGAAGGGGAGGGAGACAGAGAGGGAGAAAGAGAGGGAGAAGAGGAGGGGGAGAGAGGGGAAGGGAGGGGGAAAGAGAGGGAGAAAGAAAGAAGAAGAGGGAGAGGGGGAGACAGAGAGAAGGGGAGGGAGACAGAGAGGGAGAAAGAGAGGGAGAAGAGGAGGGGGAGAGAGGGGAAGGGAGGGGGAAAGAGAGGGAGAAAGAGAGAAGAAGAGGGAGAGGGGGAGAGAGAGAGAAGGGGGGAGACAGAGAGGGAGAAAGGGAGGGAGAAGAGGAGGGGGAGAGAGGGGAAGGGAGGGAAAGAGAGAGAGAAAGAGAGAAGAAGAGGGAGAGGGGGAGAGAGAGAGAAGGGGAGGGAGACAGAGAGGGAGAAAGAGAGGAAGAAGAGGGAGAGGAGGAAAGAGAGGGAGAAGAGAGGGGGAGAGAGGGAAGGGGAGGGGGAAGGAAGGAGGGAGAAAAGAGAGGAAGAAGGAAGAGGAGAGGGGGAGAGAGAGAGAAGGGGGAGGGAGACAGAGAGGGAGGAAAGGGAGGGAGAAGAGAGGAGGGAGAGAGGGAGAGAGAAAGGGAGAAGAAGAGGGAGAGAGAGGGGAGGGTGAAAGGAAAATTTCCCATTTGTTTCCTTCCTGCTTCAGTTTATTAAGAGCCAAGGCATCTAACCGACTCCTGGCACAGACCTGATCCTTCCATCCATCCCCTTGGAGGAATCTTTTTGGGGGGGACAAAATCCCCCAACTGTAGGATGAAAGAAAGGCGGCCTCCCCCTCCCCTGCAGACCCCTAACCCCCATTCGGGGTGGCAATGGCCAATCTGGTGCTAGACAACAAGGAATTATGGGGCTTGGGCCTCATCCCGTTTCCACACACACACACACACGGCCGAACTTTCCCTGGTGGACGTTGGAAGGAGAGAAGAAGAAGAAAGAAAAAAAAAAGGGAGAAGGAGAAGAAGAAGAAGAAGAGGACGCCTGCGGGAAGCTGTAACTTCATTGAGCGCCCAGTGGGATTAGAAACGGAGGATTTTCCGAACAAGATGCCTCTTTTTGTCGGGAGGCTGTGAAACAACCCAGCTGGCCTTCCCCCAACTCTCCCTCTGGGCAAACCCGGAGGAGAACAGAAAGGAGGGGGAAAAGAAAAGAAGAGAGAGAGAGAGAGAGAGAGAGGCTTAACGTGCTTAACTTCTCCCCTCCTTGTTGGGAAGCGAGCAGGCTGCCTGCTTGCCAGGGTTTTTGCAAATAGACAGAGAGAGAGATGGGGGGGAGAGGGAGAGAGAAGGAGGGAGAGGAGGGAGAGAAAGAGAGAGGGAGGGAGAACGAGGGGAAGGAGAGAGAGAAAAAGAGAGAGGGAGGGAGGGAGAGAGAGGGGGGAGAGAGAGAGGAGAGAAAGAGAGGAGAGAAAGAGGGGAGAGAGGGGGTAGAGAGAGAGAGGAGAGAAAGAGAGGGGGGGGAGAGAGAGAGGTTGCCATGCAACGGTGGCCGTCTGGCACGGCTGCTCCTCTGCAGGGTTCGCTAGCACCTGGAATGCGACGGTCTAACTTGAAATCCAGACAGAGTCTCGCTTGTTCTCTTCGGGACGTTTCTACTCATCCCTGCCTCTCCCCCCCCCCCCATCTCTCTTTTTTTTTTTTTTTAAATTGGCTTTCCATGGGGGCTCTCTGGGGCGGCTGAGAAGGGAAATGGGCATGCCACGACGCACGGGTTTGGTTTCGGTACCTTGGCTGAGAAGTCCGGCCGAGCTAAACTCGATTAAAAGTGCCAATAAATCAGATTTTTTTTAAAAAAACAAAAACAAAAAACTCAACCCAATCCCAAAAGAATTCCATAATACAGGTTGTGGCCCGCCAGCGGATGGCAGAGCTGGCGGCAGACTCAGAGAGTGAGGAGGGTTGGGGAGGAAGATGGGCCAGTCCTGCAGTCTGGGGAAGGCTCTGAGGATATTTCTGCTTTGTCTCTGCCCACGTTGTATGTATTTTGGCAATTCCACCCCCCACCCCCCGGTAACGGAGTTCCTACTCTGAAGACACTATTATTCTCCTCTTATTTGGCTTGGCAAATTGTGATTAATAGATTAAAAAAGTTAACACAAACACACACCGCTTGATGGATGAAGTCGTTCTATGTACTTGGTGGAGATAATTGGGCTGCCTGAGTCTGAAGAAATCCATCCAACAGGACAGCGCAAATACAAAAACAATGTATATTTTGGGGAAAGGACAGGGCGAGAAAACCTATAAATCGGGGGTGAAATGCTACCGCTTGGAGAAATCGAACCAAACTGGAAGGGGGAAATCGCGGGATCGGTAGGGACTTCTTTGCGTACCGTGCATGCGTGGACGCCCACACCAGTGGCGGGTTCCAGATCCCGTCGCAACTGGTATGCTGCGACGGGACCGGGTGTCCACCACATGCACTTGCGCTGTGCACCCGCCGCCCGTGACGCTCCAGCTGCTCGGTGGAGTTTTGCGCAGGCGCCGTACGTTGCGGGCGCATGCACAAATGGCCCAGTTGGGTCAAATACAGCTCAGGAACGCAGGCGGGCAGGCAGGCCCTCAAAAGCACTCTATCGGCACGTACCTCCCGCAACCCACCACTGCCCACACATTTGTGAACGGGTAAGGAAGGTATGTGGGTAAACCGGTAGCTCCGGGAATCAGCTGTGCGACAATTAACGGTGCCCCGCGATTAGAAATCGCAACTTTATTCCATTTTATTCTCTCCTCACCCCTCACCCACCCCCCCAATGGCAAAAGTCCACTTTCCTGAAATTTCTCTCGCTTTTCGTTTCCGTTTTCCCAAAACGAGCTGCACTTGTCTTGCACATGCATATATTTTGGGGGGATGGTCCGCGCAAGAATTCATAGCAGGGGTGAAGTGCTCTGAAATGTGCTACCGGTTCGCTTCGTGCACGCATGCGCACCCAACGGGTGCTTCGTTAAGGAGGCGCACTGCAGCTGATCGTCCGAACCGGTAGCATTTTTTAAAAACGTTCATGTCGATCAGGTGTAATCGCACGGCACAGCTGATCGTCCGAACCGGTAGCATTTTTAAAAAACGTTCATGTCGATCAGGTGTAATCGCACGGCACAGCTGATCGTCCGAACCGGTAGCATTTTTTAAAAACGTTCATGTCGATCAGGTGTAATCGCACGGCACAGCTGATTGCCCGAACCGGTAGCATTTTTTTAAAACGTTCATGTCGATCAGGTGTAATCGCACAGCACAGCTGATCGTCCGAACCGGTAGCATTTTTAAAAAACGTTCATGTCGATCAGGTGTAATCGCATGGCACAGCTGATCGTCCGAACCGGTAGCATTTTTTTTTTTACGTTCTGACCATCAGCTGTGCCATGAGATTGCAGCTGATTGTTGGAACACAAAAAAAAATGCTATTGGTTCGGATGATCAGCCGTGCCGTGCGATTACAGATTATCGTCGGGACATTAAAAAAATGCTACCGGTTCGGACGATCAGCTGTTGCGACAATCAGCAGGGCGCATGCGTGCATGAAACGAACCGGTGGCAGACTGCAGAGCACTTCACCCCTGCTATGAATTCTTGTGTGGAGTATTCCCCCAAAATATATTCAGGTGCAAGAGAACAAGCTTGGATTTTTTTTTTCTTGAAGAGGTTTCGCTTCTCATCCAAGAAGCTTCTTCGGTTCGAACTTCTTCAGTTAGAACTGAAGAAGCTTCTAGGATGAGAAGCGAAACCTTTTCCAAGGAAAAAAAAAACAACCCCAAGAAATTCCAGTTGCCTTTTGAAAATGCAGCTTTGGAACAATCTTGACCTAGAGGTTGGAGAATCTCCACGGACATAAAATTAGGTAGATCAGTTCAAACACCAGAGAAATTGGGCACTGGTGGTTCTTCCTTACATAAGGACAAGCCAACCATCACATCTGGAAGAGAATCTTAGTTCTAGAGAGGGTTGCACACCTGGGGCTCACGCAGCTACTCACCTTACCACAAACGTCGTTGACAGCTATGTGAACGAAGACGGATGCTTCCTCCATACCTTCTAGGTATACATGTCGGTAGCCTGGAAGCAAGGAAAGTGGGGTGAATGATGGCTTGTTCTCGCCTTTGCCCAAATCTACTGGCGGATGTGGCAGCTGCCATTAGCAAGATGGCTCCTCGCACGTTTCCAGATGTTTAATTTATGGCCAGTTTTTTCGTATCCTGCTACCGCACTGCATCTGTCAACGGAGGGGCTCCTCAGTGGAATTCAGCAACAGCTTTTCTCTCTCTCCCTCTCCCTCTCTCTCTCGTTATCAAAGAACGAAGCCCCTGCTGACAATCACATCATTTCTAATTGATTTCCCGCCTCTCCCCAGAAGCCATTCGGATTGTCATAATTCACGTTTTTTTTCTTCTTCTTCGTGTTTCTCCATCAAAGCCACAATGGGGTTGTTTATTTTTCTCCCCACCTCTGGAAAACTTTCCCCCCGCAGCTTTGAAGTGAAGGAAGAAAGAAGGACAAGGGGATAGATGGAAAGAGTGTGTGTGTGAGAGAGAGGGAGAGAGAGAAAGAGAGAGAGAGAGAGAGGGAGGGAGAGAGATCTGAACTGGAAAGGCCCTGACAGATGTGCACGCACTCGCGTGACCCAAAGGAGGGAAGAAATGGATTGGGAAAGGAGAGAGATTAATTTGCAATCGTCCCCTTTTTGCATTTATTACCCTGTTTCCCTGGAAAATAAGCCCTCTCCGGATAATAAGCCCAATCGGACTTTTGGGCACATGTGCTAAAATAAGCCCTCGCCTGAAAATTAGCCCTCCCTGGAAATATTGCCACACAGCAGCAGCCATGAGGGGACCACGCTCGCCGCCTCCTGCACCTCAAAGATAACAAGACCTCCCCGAAAATAAGGCCAAGCGTTTATTTCGGGCGTCAAAAGAAAGTAAGACCCTGTCTTATTTTCAGGGAAATACGGTAAAAGCAGCGGGCTTTCAACCCTATCAGCATTCGTTTGGCAGCCAATCTTGGGCCGCCGCCGAGAGTGACAGTCTCGTTTGAAGGAAGACAAAAATAAAAAGGACGCCCATGCTTTGAAGTTTTTTCCCTCTCCATCGATCCGGGGATGAGCCAAAGGAACGCTGGCAGAGATAACCAGCAATTGGGAGAAATGTTTTCGGTTATGATTGGCAGGAGAGGAACGAGACGAGCGAGAGAGAAGGGGAGACGACATCCGCTGTCCTTTTTCTGTGGCTTCCACTCACGTCAGGCGTTCAAAGGAGCTGGCTTTGAGCTTTCGAGCAAGGTTTTTTTCCTTTCTGAGGATGCCAGCTTGAAAGGAAGATTCGGGGCAGGCCCACCCACCGATGTTTCTCTTTAATGTCTGGCTGGCACCAACCCATGCGGGCAGATTCTTCAGAGCCAGAATATCAGAGAGGAAAGGCAAGAAAACCAGCGGTGTTGTACGAGCCGCCTTACCTGGCATCATCGACGTAAAAGCGATCGTCCTCTGACCGATAAAATCCCGGCCGATGGGATCGTGGTCCCAGACCAGGAAACGCACCAGGGCGATCTCTGGCATGCCGATGTTGAAAACCAGGGTTTCCTCCCACATCGGATTGAAACCTGCGGAGCCAAGAGGTTAGGTTAGGTTAGGTTTATTAGTTTTTTATACCGCCCGACTCCCGAAGGTCTCAGGGCGGTGTACAGCCAAAGTAAAACAGATATATAAAAGTTAAAAAACAGTTTTAAAAGCATATTAAACAATTTGGCCTCTCTTAAAATTAAACAAACAAACAAACCCAGATTAAAATTAATAAAAATTCATTAATAAAAATTCGTATTTAAACATTCATTAATAAAAATTCGTATTTAAACATTCATTTTTATGCCAGCCCGGCTTGTTGGAAAAAAAAGGTTTTGAAAGCACGGCGGAAGGTGTGGAAGTCAGGGATAGTTCTTAATTCCGGGGGCAATTCGTTCCAGAGGGCAGGTGCTCCCACGGAGAAGGCTCTCCCCCTGGGTGTCGCCAGTCGACATTGTTTAGCCGATGGCACCATGAGGAGACCCTCTCTAGGGGAGCGTACTGGCCGGTGGGAGGCTCTCGGTGGCAGAAGGCAATCTCGTAGGTACCCGGGTCCTAAGCCATGGAGAATGGGCCTTTCTGAACACTACAGACTGACCTTATTTATTTTTATTTTATTAAATGTATACCCCGCCCTTCTCCTTGCAAGGACCCAGGGCGGCGCACAGGCAATATTAAAAACCATACAAAATACAAAAATATATCATTAAAAAACTATTAAATTATTCCCGTGCTAAAACCCATTTTAAAACCCTAAGAATTTAACATTTATCCACATTTAAAAATCAGAAAACGGGGGTTATGCTAGGCCGGCTTGTTGGAATAAATAAGTCTTGAGACGTTGGCGGAAGAGGCGGAGGTCCGAGGTGGTGCGTAGTTCGGGGGGTAGGTCGTTCCAGAGGGCTGGGCCCGACCTGGGGTTCTCTACTTTGCGAGGGGTGGGCTTCAACTCCTAGCCATTCACCGACGGGATGAGTTGGGTGGTGTCAGTGGTGGGTTTCTGGCGGTACAGCCAGGAGCCGTGGCCACCATACCACTACCGTAGCTCGTTTAACATCCCCCACACCAGTCTGCCTGCATTCCAGAGCTGTTTATAATGCGACCGGCCAATTCCGCATGCACGCACAGCACCTGTGTGACCACCGCCGAGCAGCTGGGTGTCGCAGGGGGAATGTTGAGCGTATGTGTGCGCAGCTCGCGTGCCCCGGTTGTGACGGGCTCCAGAACCCACCACTGGGTAATATTCACTTAACTTTCCCTACCGGTTTGCAAAGGTGAGTGTGTGACTGTGGTGGGTTGCAGGTGGCACGTCGCATGAAGGGCGCACCGATGCCTGCCGGGAGCACCGGGTACTATTCCGGTGCTCCGGAGGGCTCACCCGCTTGCCCGACCTCTTGACCTGTATTTGAGCTCTTCAGCGCTTCCACGCACGGAGCGTACGGCGCCTGCGCAATGCTCCACTGGGCAGCTGGAGCGTTGTGGAGGTGTCGCGGAGCATTGCACATGTGTGCTGCGCGTGCTCATGTGGTAGATGCCGGGCCCCATTGCAACAGGATCCGGAACCCACCACTGGTGTTGCGAGCCTTCCGCTCATGCGGAAAGAAATACAAAGGAAACGAGGGCATTGAGGGAGGGATGGAGTGTATTTCTTGTGGGTTTTTTTTCTTTTGTTTGTGTCCGTTAAAAAAAAAAAGAGAGTTTGGAGTGATGTATTTTTTGGAGTGAAATATGAAGTGGGGGGAAACCCATTAGAGCAGGGGTCCCCAACCTTTGCAACTTTAAGTCTGAAGGACTTCAGCTCCCAGACTTCTCCAGCCAGCAAAGCTGTCAGTGTCAGGGCCTGGGCCAGGGGTCTCCAACCTTTGCAACTTTAAGTCTGAAGGACTTCAGCTCCCAGACTTCTCCAGCCAGCAAAAGCTGCATTAGAGGGAACTTTCTCGAGGCAAACAGCTGTTCCAACACGGAAGCCAAATTGCTTGGAGCTTGCCAGATGCTGGAAAAGCCCACCCTCAATGACCCCAGGCAGATGTTCCGCATGAACGGCGACTGGATGAAATGAATTTGTGGAGGCCACCCGTCCCGTGGGCTTCTGGGCATCACGGCAGGAAAGAGTAAAGAAAATTAAGGCCTGGGAAGCAGTTACCGTTGTCGTCCACAACTCTGGTCTGCTCTTTGCAACAATCCATGGGCAATCCGATCACCTCGACCTCCACAAACGGATCGATGATCTGGAAAAAGAGGCGAAATGAATGCAAGCGGAAAACGTCGCCCGGCGGAGTTGAACCGTGGCAGCTGTCCTCAACTTCCTGCGTTGGCCGTAAAATCTTAATTAACTGACTTGAGAGAGACATTAATTGGATGGCTCTCTTAAGATCTGCAAAGAGACCTTTTTCCATATTGAGACTCTAGAAAGAGTGCAGAGAAGAGCAACCAGGATGATGAGGGGACTGGAGGCTAAAACATAGGATGGACGGTTGCAGGAACTGGCCCTGGCTAGTCTAGAGAAGAGAAGGACCAGGAGAGACAGGAGAGCATCTTCCAATATCTGAGGGGCTGCCACAGAGAGGAAGGGGGTCAAGCTATTCTCCAAAGCACCTAAAGGCCAGACAAGGAAGAATGGATGGAAACTGACCAAGGAGAGATTCAACCTGGAAATAAGAAGGAATTTTCTGACCATGACGACCATCAGCCCATGGAGCAGAAGTTGCCTTCAGACATTGTGGGAGCTTCATCCCTGGAGGCTTACAAGAAGAGACTGGAATTCCCTCTGTCAGAAATGGTGTAGGGTCTCCTGCTTGGGTGGGGGGTGGGGGTTGGACTAGATAACCTACAAGGTCCCTTCCAACTCTGTTAAATCTATGAAATCTCCTGATGTCCGAGAACCAAATCCCACCATGCCAAACCGGGAAGAAGTTGGCCATGGCCATCGAAAGTTGATCACACGACCTCCCACACTAAGCCACGCCCACAGAACTGGTGGGGGGGAAAATAGATTTCACCACCGTCGCAAAGCACTTCTGTACGTAAAACTGGAAATGTATAAATAAACCATTTTAAGAAATGTACTTTCGTTTGAGTCAACTTGGAGAAGAGAATTGTGGGCAGTCGGAATTTATCTGGATCCACGACCACATACCATCACATACATGTTGCTATGGCGTGCTCCTCCTCCTCCTCCTCCTCCTTCCCCTCTCTCCTAATTCTCCTCTCTAACATCCTCTGCTTTTTCCCTTTCTTCCTTTCCCTCCTCCTCCTTCCTTTCTTCTTCTCCTCTTTCCCTTCCTCCTCCTCTCTCCTCCTCCTCCTTTCCCACTCTCCTCCTCTTAATTCCCCTCCTTTACTTCCTCTGCTTTTCCCTTTCTTCCTTTCCCTCCTCCTCCTCCTTCCTTTCTTCTTCTCCTCTTTCCCTTCCTCCTCCTCTCTCCTCCTCCTCCTTTCCCACTCTCCTCCTCTTAAGTCCCCTCCTTTACTTCCTCTGCTTTTTCCCTTGCGAGAAAGGATGATTTAAGACGGAACTCAATGCTATTTCCCTCTCCCCCTCCCTTTGGACAGGCCAATTAACGGCTGGGGGCAAAGAAACCACACACAAGGATTATGCGTAGCTTCCAATTAAACTAAACACCAAACAGCCAACCCTTGGCCTGCTGCTTAAGGGATGGGGGAGAGAAAGGGGAAAAAAATTTGGAGCAATCCTCTCAACCACTGACAACCACAGGCCTCCTTGGCTGACAACTCAACGGCTTAATGTTGTTTTACAGGGAGATTCGGAGCCCCCCTGCCCCTCCGTTGGCTGGGAGGTTTATTTATTTATTTTGCAGTGTGCGTCCCTCCCTCCCCTCCCCTCCCCACATCCTCCCACCCTCCGTCCCTGCTCCTTCCAGGGAAGGGGCTGCTGAATAGAGGCCTGTCAATGTGATGGAAGGCCTTGGCAGATTTTTCCGGACTCCCCCCAGAGGCTCCCTGAGGACAATGAAGAAGTGGGCTCTTTTATTTTATTTTTTGCACAAAGAGAACCAGCCAAGCACCTGCTAAACAGCCCCCCCCCCCCGCCTTCAAGGGGAAAGGAACAGGGTTGCATAATCTATCTTTAAAAAAAAAAAAAGGACAACCCCCCCCAAGGCTGCATGATGGATCTTGTAGTGGTGAACCAGAAAGTGGGGGGTGTCAGCCTAAGAGCAAAGGGAGGGTTACTCAAATAAATTATAGAAGAATGATAGGGGGGAATCAGAAGACATACAAAAGGGGGGAAAGAAGAAGAAGGAGGAGGAGGAGGAGGAGGAGGAGGAGGAGGAGGAGGAGGAGAAGAAGAAGAATGTGGAAGAGGAGGAGGAGGAGAAGGAGAAGAAGAAGAAGAAGAAGAGGAAGAAGAAGAAGAAGAAGAAGAATGTGGAAGAGGAGGAGGAGGAGAAGGAGGAGAAGAAGAAGAAGAAGAAGAAGAAGAAGAAGAAGAAGAAGAAGAAGAAGAAGAAGAAGAAGAAGAAGAAGAAGAAGAAGAATGTGGAAGAGGAGGAGGAGGAGGAGGAGAAGAAGAAGAAGAATGTGAAAGAGGAGAGGAGGAGGAGAAGAAGAAGAAGAATGTGGAAGAGGAGGAGAAGAATGTGGAAAAGGAGGAGGAGGAGGAGGAGGAGAAGAAGAAGAAGAAGAAGAATGTGGAAGAGGAGGAGGAGGAGAAGAAGAAGAAGAAGAATGTGGAAGAGGAGGAGGAGGAGGAGAAGAAGAAGAAGAAGAAGAAGGAGAAGAAGAAGAAGAATGTGGAAGAGGAGGAGGAGGAGAAGAAGAAGAAGAAGAAGAAGCAGAAGAAGAAGGGAATTTAAGAGCAGGAGACAGAAGGAGAGAAAGAAAGCTGGGCTTACCTCCCCTCGGTCTCCCAGCATGGAATCGCGAGGTTTCGGGAGCTGCTGTCCGCTGATGATCCTTAAGACGAGTTGCTTTTTCATCTGGCCGGCTAGCGGATCTTCGGAATTGGGGTTGAAGGTCCCTGGAAGAGATTCAGAGAAGTGGGGCACAGTAGAAAGGTCAGGCGGGGACTGCCGGGACGGACCGGTTCACCCCATCCGCTAGTTCTCATTCTGAGGGGTTTGGAGAACTGGCAAAGAGGACCACTGGCTGGCCCCGCCCGTTTTCCGGGTCATTTGCAGGCAGTATTTCTAGCCAAAATAGGCCTCAAAACCAGCCCGAAAAATGGCCTGGAAACAGCCCAAAAGACGCCCCAAAATAGGCTATTTTTTCTGGGTCATTTTCAGGCTGGTTTTTGGCCTGTTATCAGCCGTTTTTGGGGTGAAGAACATCCACAAAACAGGCTATTTTTGGGTGGTTTTCAGGTTGTTATCCAGGCCAAAATCAGCCCAGAAAGTGGCCTGAAAATAGTCTGAAAAAACACCTGAAAACAGCCCCAAAACGTCCCATTTTTGGGCTGTTTTTTGGGTGAAAAACACTCACAAAACAGGCCATTTTTGGGTGGTTCTCAAGCTGTCTTTGAGGCCAAAATCAGCCCAGAAGTGGCCTGAAAATAGCCAAAACCAATGCCTGGAAACAGCCCCAAAACATCCCAAAAAAGATTTTTGGGGGGCCATTTTCAGGCTCTTTTTCAGGCCAAAATCAGCCTGCAAAAGAGCCTGGAAACAGTCCTTGGTGTTTCCTGAGATGGGTGGTTCCTTGCAGAGGCTTCATGGCCCAACTAGAAGGCCGTGAGACAGGCTCTCTCTTACCTTGACACATGCACTTGGGCTTGAGGATGTAGCCACAATTCCCGTTGGCGCCGAACTTGGCGCGGTTGAGCTGCAGCATTCTGCCTTCGGATTGGTAGTTCAGCGCCACTGCGACGGACGGAAAAAATGGGAAATATATAGGGAGTCGAGCGGAGTCAGCCTGCAATACTGCATTCTAACCACCGAGCCATGGTGGCGCTGTGGTCAGAATGCAGGATTGCAGGCTGACTCTGCTCCATGCCAGGAGTTCAGTCGAGGTCAGCTCAAGGTCGGCTCAGCCTTCCGTCCTTCCGAGGTCAGTAAAAGGAGGACCCACATTGTTGGGGGCAAGAGGCTGACTCGGTAAACCGCTTAGAGGGGGCTGTGAAAGCACTGGGAAGCGGTATATAAGTCTGATGGCTATGGCTATTGCTAAATAGCTGAGAAATGAAACTAGAAGTGGCAAATTCTGATTCTATCTATCTATCTATCTATCTATCTATCTATCTATCTATCTATCTATCTATCTATCCATCCATCCATCCATCCATCCACACACCCACCCACTTACCCATTCTTCTTGTCTACATACAATATCTACAATTTATCTGTTCTATCTACAATATCTATCATATCTATTTACTTATCTATCTATCTATCTATCTATCTATCTATCTATCTATCTATCTATCTATCTATCTATCTATCTATCTATCTATCTATCTATCTATCTACCTACCTACCTACCTACCTACCTACCTACCTACCTACCTACCTACCTACCTACCTACCCACCCACCCACCCACCCACCCACCCATCCAACTTGTCTACAGACAATATCTACCATCCGTTTTGTCTTCTATCTACAATATCTATCTATCTATCTATCTATCTATCTATCTATCTATCTATCTATCTATCTATCTATCTATCTATCTATCTATCTATCTAACTATCTATCTAATTTATCTACCCATCCATCCATCTTGTCTACGTACAATATCTATCCTGTTCTTTCTTCTATCTACAAAAGCTATCTGTCTGTCTGTCTGTCTGTCTACCCATCTATCTCGTCTACGTACAATATTTATAATCTATCTTCTATCTAAAATATCTATCTTATCTGTCTGTCTGTCTATCTATCCACCCATCTTCTGTCTACATACAATATTTATCACCTCAGTCTCTCTTCTATCTACAATAGCTATCTATCATCTCTCTCTCTCTCTCTCTCTCTCTCTCTCCTGTCTATCTCTCTCTCTCCACCCATCCATCCATCCATCCATCCATCCATCCATCCTGTCAACGTACAATATCTATAATCTCTCTCTCTTCTATGTATAATATTTCTCATCTCTCTCTCTCTCTCTCTCTCTCTCTCTCTCTCTCTCTCTCTCTCTCTCTCTCTCTCCCCCTCCCTCCCTCCCTCCCTCCCTCCCTCTCTCTCTCTCTCTCTCTCTCTCTCAAGGTTTTTCTCTCTCCAGAAAATGGTATCTCATGGCTGATGAATAAAGAAAAGGGAGAGAAATGGTTTTCTTTTCATTCTCCACCGGCTAATTTTAAGAACTGGGCGAAAATCAGCAGCTGTGCGATTAAACAGAGAGAGGAGATGGGGGAGAGAGAAAAACTGCTTTTTCTCCAGGTTTCCTCCAGGACAACCGGCCAGACATCAACGTCTCCTTTCCCTTCCCTTCTTCCTCCCCCCCCCTCCCCCCTCCCCAAGAGAACAGAGGGGTCGAACCAACGACAGCGGCGCAGGGAAGCGTGAAGGGGAAAGTTGGTTCGGGGCTAAAAAGAACCATCTGGCCTCCTTACCCAACTGGCAGCCGGCGTTCCAGAAGGGCTGAGGGTTGTAATTGCTGGAATCCACCCGGTAGGAAGACGGATAGATCCGGGAGAGCTGGTGCTGGTTGAAGCGGAGATACTGGGCGGCTTTTTGCTGGAGGATCTGGTGGGCTTTCGTCTCGCTGAAGGAGGAGACTTGCCAACTGGAAGAAACTGGGACAAAGGAAGGCTCGGTTTGTCCCCCTCGGATGTCAATGTCTCCGTATCTTTATTTATAGACGGCCCTCGACTTAAGACCCGTTACTCCATGACCCATGGGCCCCGCCATACCTAGTTACGCAGCAAGAGCGTCTAGCTGAACACAGAACCATAGGGATTGGAAAGGGACCTTGGAGGTCGTCTAGTCCAACCCCCTGCCTAGGCAGGAAACCCTACCCCATCTCAGACAAAGGGTTATGCAACTTCTTCTTAAAAACTTCCAGTGTTGGAGCATTCACCACTTCTGGAGGTTAAGTTGTTCCGCCTGGGAAATCTTGGCAGGAATTGGACCAGTGATCCTCTGCCTGACCAGCCAACCCAAACAACTTTGAATAAAAGGCATTTCACTGGGTGGGAAAGACACAACCTGGCTTCGAAAGGAAGACGGCTGGAACTTTCGCTCTTTTTAAGATGGTAGGCAAACTTACTTTCCGATTCCACGTCGTGGGTCCCGACGGATCGCGTGTATTTCACCAGATCCGAGAGAGCCCGGGAGAGCTTCATCGTTTTCTTTTGCCGATTTGTTCTAGGAGGAGGGCAAAAAACCAACAAGAACAAGATAATTGTTGTGGCCTGTCGGCCCAGGAGCCAAATCAGAGGAGGAGGAAGAGGAGGAGTCGTCAGGGTCAAGGCTACCTGAGAGCTCAGAGGGGGAAGAGGGAATGGAGAGAGACAGAGAGAGAGAGAGAGACAGAGACGGAGCCTGGGCCGTCCATCAGCCCTCCGATGGAGGGTCAACAGTCACCAGGTCTGGATGATGAGGAAGAGGAGGAACAGCTGGGTCCAGTGCCTGATGTGCGGATGTGCAGAAGGCAGAGGAGAGGAGAGCAGTGGAAATCTATGGGCCGGTCCTCAGGACAGAAGAGCCACCACTGCTAGCAAAGCTCCACCCTAGCTCTGAGGATCAAAGCCAGGGGGAGGAGATGAATAGATGTGGCAAACAGCTATTCATCTCCCTGCTGGACAGACCTGTTAGCCTGCGGTGGCTCTTCCGTCCCAAGAACCGGCCCATAGATTTCCACTGCTCTCCTCTCCTCGGAGAGAGAAACTTTTTTTGCCAGGGCTGCTGGCGCTCTGAATGAAGGATCCTTTTTTTGAAACCGTTGAGACTTACTTGCTATAATGGACCGAAGTTCTAGTTAGGTTTCCTTGGCCTTCGAAGTCGTCTTCTCCATCTTCCAAACTTGGGGTCCTTTTGAGTTTGCTGGATTTTTTCTGGGTTGGAGGGAGAGGGAAGGCAAGGAAGAAAACACACACCTCAGTTTGCTTGTTGTATAATGAAGGTGAGATCATTCTCATGCTCAAAGAATCAGTCGTTATTTGCAACTAGCTGATGACCCAAATATTTATCTATCCCAATCCTGTGTCCTGCAGTTCTAATACAATACAATACAATAGCAGAGTTGGAAGGGACCTTGTAGGTCTTCTAGTCCAACCCCCTGCGTGGGCAGGAACCTTATATCATTTCAGACAAATGGATATCTAACATCTTTTTAAAGACTTCCAGGGTTGGGGCATAATTATCCATTGGAGTCTGTGTATGTCTTGTTCGGTTGCAGAGCCAAACCAGACAGTTACGGAGGTGCAGATAGAGAAAAACCAATGGCGACCAACCTGCCTCCCATTGAGGACCTGCATCCTGCGCGAGTCAAAAAGAGGGCTGTGAAAATATCTACTGACCCCCTTTCATCCTGGACATAAACTGTTTCAACTCCCACCCTCAAAATGGAATAGGAAATCGAATAGAATAGATTAAGGAATGGAATGGAATAGAATAGAACAGAACAGAATAGGAAAAAGAGAATAGGATAGAATTAAGAATAAAAACAGATTAAGGAATAGAATAGCATAGAAAATAAATAGGAATAGAATAGAAATAGAACACAGAGAGTAGAATAGAATTTGCTATTGGCCAAGTGTGATTGGACAATGGAGTCACCTTGCGTTTGGTCAAACTTCCCATCAGGGACCGGTTGTGACGCTTGCTGAGGATCGAGTCTTCCCCAGACTCCACGTTCTCTTCGTGCTTGTTCTACGGGGCCCCCCAAAAAAGAAGAAGAGAGACAGCGATGCCCAGGGTGATCAGAGATCAGTCGCTAAGTGAACTGTTGTTAAGTCAAGAGCTCCTTGTGTGCCCACTCTACAATGCCACTCGAGAAAGCTGATTTTCCTCTTCTCCCCGTCATCCCTGGGCTTTCCCCAACAAAAGGTTAATTTTTAAAGCAGTCGCAAGTTTGCTCCAGTCATTTTCTGGCCACAGCTCCATTCCCTCTTAAATTCTAATCCCAAATTTAATTTATTTTATATCATAATGTGTAAATTGTTAATTAATGTATTGCTTATTGCAGGGGTCTCCAACCTTTGCAACTTTAAGTCTGAAGGACTTCAGCTCCCAGAATTCTCCAGCCAGCAAAGCTGTCAGTGTCAGGGCCTGGGCCAGGGGTCTCCAACCTTGGCAACTTTAAGTCTGAAGAACTTCAGCTCCCAGAATTCTCCAGCCAGCAAAGCTGTCAGTGTCAGGGCCTGGGCCAGGGGTCTCCAACCTTGGCAACTTTAAGTCTGAAGGACTTCAGCTCCCAGCTTTGCTGGCTGGAGAATTCTGGGAGCTGAAGTCCTTCAGACTTAAAGTTGTAAAGGTTGGAGACCCCTGGCTTATTGGATTCTTCATTTAATCTCTTTTTAACTTATATATTATGTGTTTCTTAATGTTGTACGCCGCCCTGAGTCCTTCGGGAGAAGGGCGGCATATAAATCCAATCAATCCAAATCCAATCCAGATCCCTTTTCCCCCCTCAGAGTTCTCAGGTTGCCTTCGTGCTGACACTGATTCCCACGCCTCCTCCTCCTCCTCCTCCTCTGATCCAGCTGCTGGAGGGACAGGTCACAACACCAGCCTGCTGCCCAGGGTTGGGGTCGAAAACAGGAGGAGGAAGTACTGTGTGCATCAAGGCTGTATAACGCCAGGCCCAAGTAACTAGGAATAGGAGCTGAGTTCAAATCACCTGGGGTTTATTACGTGCCAACTACAGAACAGCCAAGGAAAACTGATAGCAATAGGACTTATGACCCTCTTCACAGGGCTTCACAGTAAGCGGTTTACTGAGTCAGCCTCTTTCCCCTGCACCCGGGGTCTCCTGCTTGAGCAGGGGGTTGGACTAGAAGACCTCCAAGCTCCCTTCGAGCTCTGTTATTCTGTCTCCGTGATGTCGGTAGGCCTTGTTCCTCAACCTCCTGCCCCTGATCAACCAGCCAGGAGCTGCCATCTGTCTTCTGGACAGCCGGTTAGAAAGTGATATTAATAGCTTAGGAGGGGAGGAACGAGGCTGGTTCTCCACGCGCCCGTTGTCCCCGCGTGTTGGACGGCACGCGAGCAAGACGAATGAGGAATCTAAGTGGCCGGTAAATATCTATCATGATTACAGGGAAAAACCCACAAAAAACCCCACAAAACCCAACCTCATTAACTGTTCATCGCTCAGCTCTCCTTGCCGAGGAAAAAGAGCCACGCGGGCGATCAGTCAGGATTAACTGTGATTACATACCGAGCCTCGCTACTCCGAAGAGGGTTATGAGGAATGATGAAAAGGGAGGGGCGTGTGTGTGTTTATGTGTGTGTGTCAAGAAATAAAGCTCTCAAAAAGCAAATTTGGCAAGGATTCATTTGAAGAATCTCCCTTCCTCCACACCAGTGGTGGGCGTCGCTACCGGTACGCTGATCGTGGTCCGTCCATGCAAGCGCCTGACGTGTGATGCTCACGCATGCGCAATCCACCGCCCCTGCAACCCCCAGCTGTTGTTGGGGCGCGCGCAGGGTCCTTTGCGCAGTGTGCCTTTTGGCATAAAAACAGCCCATAGAGCGCAGGCGAGCTACTGGTACGACCGTATCGGTCAGGACTGGCAGCAACCCAGGTTCCTGGTGGAAACTGCTTATCAACTGGAAGGGATTCACTTAACAACTGTGGCAAGGAAAGTCATTAAATGGGGCAAAACGTACTTAGCAAATGCCTCGCTTAACAATGGATGTTTTGTGGAAGTTGTAAATCGAGGTCTACCTATATTTATTTTATATCAAACTTTATTGTATTATTATTATTATTATTATTATTATTATTATTATTCTGTGGTTAATCTTGGGTGAGGTTCACACCTTTGGGGCTGGTTGGTGGCTCAACAGGTCGAGTCCTAACCAAGGACCTAGGAATTATTATTATTATTATTATTATTATTATTATTATTATTATTATTATTATTATTATTATTATTATTATTATTCTGTGGTTAATCTTTGGTGAGATTCTCAGCCTTTGGGGCTAGTTGGTAGCTCAACAGCTCGAATCCTAACCAAGGACCTAGGAACTGTCAAGGTAACGTCGGAGGATAGAAGCTGTTCCAAGTAGGGTGTTTTTTTGTAGAGTCCGAATGCTCAATTTCCAAATAGTGAGGTGGCCCTTTAGGTATTGCTCCAAGGGCTCCAATTATTATTATTATTATTATTATTATTATTATTATTATTATTATTATTATTATTATTATTATTATTATTATTATTATTATTATTATTATTATTAATTATTATTATTATTATTATTATTAATTATTATTATTATTATTATTGTTTATTCATTACACATGAAACTCTGAACATTTAAAACATTGTATCACAAACATCATTGATCGTCATTATTCTTATCATGCAAAACTTTTATCATATGATTTATTCGCGTTTTATCGTTAAATTTTTCAGATTGGCTCCCTTTGCCCCCACATTCCCCCCCCCCCAAAATCACCTTCTTAAGGTCAGGCTTGTTCCCCAATTTTCCCGAGGACGACAAGGTGGTGACGGCAAAATTATTTTGGTCTTCGCAATCCCGGATTTTCGATTCCTTGATCAAAGAGTCCAATTTCTTTTTGGCAAGATTTTCCACCCGTTTCCGATTAGAAGAAGCCTGGAAGTCAAGAAAACACAGACGTTATAAGCTACAAAAATGCAGTTTCTCCTTGGGTTTCTTTCCCAGTTAGTATTCAACAGTCCTCCACTTACGACAATTCGCTTAGTGAACGTTCTAAGTTACGACGTCACTGAAAAAAGGGACTTAGGACCGTTTCGCCCACTTACGACGGTTAGCAGATCCCATGAAAAAAAATTCAGATGCTTGGCAACTGACATGTACTTATGACGGTTGCAGTGTCCTGGGGCCATGTGTTTTTTTTAGCGACCAAAGTCAAGAGGGAAGCCAGGTTCCCCCTAACAACTGTGTGACTAACTAAAGAACTGCAGTGATTCACTTAACAACGAGAAAGGTCGTAAAAGGGGACAAAACTCACATAAGTGTTTTGCTAGACGACAGAAAGTTTGGGGGTCTATTGTGATCGTAAGCCAAGGACTTAAGTGAACTAAAGAAGGAAAGCAAGAAGCTTTCCTTCTCTATGCCACTGTATAGTGCCTTGGTAAGGCCACACTTGGAATACTGCATAAAGTTTTGGTCGCCACGATGTAGAAAAGACGTGGAGACTCTGGAAAGAGTGCAGAGAAGAGCAACCAAGATGATTAGGGGACTGGAGACTAAAACATATGAAGAACGGTTGCAGGAGCTGGGTATGTCTAGTTTGATGAAGAGAAGGACCAACACTGATAGCAGCCTTCCGATATCTCAGAGGGTGCCACAAAGAAGAGGGAGCCAAACTATTCTCCAAGGCACCTGGGGGCAGGACAAGAAGCAACGGGTGGAAACTAATCAAGGAGAGAAGCAACTTAGAACTAAGGAGAAATTTCCTGACAGTTAGAACAATTAACCTCTGGAACAGCTTGCCTCCAGAAGTTGTGAATGCCCCAACCCTGGAAGTCTTTAAGAAGATGTTAGATAGCCACTTGTCTGAAATGGTATAAGGTTCCTGCCTATGCAGGGGGTTGGACTAGATGACCTCCAAGGTCCCTTCCAACTCTGTTTATTCTATTCTATTGTATTGTATTGTAATTCTATTGTATTGTAAGCACATGAAGCCAAAAGTGAATTTAATCACATTTTCTCTCGACAAGACTATTATACGGTCTTGTGTTTATATTATACAGGTATTATTATGACCTAGATGCGCTTCAAACATGACTTTGGTTTAACCAAGTAGCTAAAAAAAATCAATCACAATCACAGCGTTCCTTGAGCGACAAGCCTATGAATATTTGATTAGCCGTCCCCAGATGTTTTTTCTGTCCGATTGTTTTTAGATTAGGCACAAGGAAAATGTCAAATCAGAAATAAGACTTGACGGATTTGCCCAGCGTCTCCAGAACTGTTACAGTCAAAGGCCAGAAGAACTCAAAGGGTAAAGGGGTAGCAAAATTAGTTTTGCCTCTGCAATTATGGGAGTAATTCAGAATTATTCCTGTTTGTGGGTTGCAAAGGTTTCCATAAAGCAAGATCACAGATCTCAGTGCGAACCGAACGTGCAGAAATATGAAGAATTTAAGATTTCCAATTCTCCTCTCGTCTCGGCTGCTCTTTGTTAAGGTGGCTCCAGTTTGATTAAATTCTTTTTAAAATGCGGGACTCGGAACCGGGAAAAACCATTCCTATTATCCTCAGGGGATGCGGTGGCTCAGTGGCTAAGACGCTGAGCTTGTCGATCAGAAAAGTCGGCAGTTCGGCGGTTCGAATCCCTAGCGCTGTGTAACGGAGTGAGCTCCGGTGACTCGTCCCAGCTTCTGCCAACCTAGCAGTTCGAAAGCAGGTAAAAAATGCAAGTAGAAAAATAGGAGCCACCTTTGGTGGGAAGGGAACAGCGTTCTGTGCGCCTTCAGTGTTGAGTCCTGCCGGCCACGTGACCCCAGAGACGTCTTCGGACAGCGCTGGCTCTTCGGCTTTGAAACGGAGATGAGCACCGCCCCTTAGAGTCGGGAACAACTAGCATATATGTGCGAGGGGAACCTTTGCCTTTAATAATAATAACATCATTCTTTACTTGTATATCATGGTATTCTTCCAGGTTAAAGAAAGATAACAAAATATTTTTAAACTTGGGATTTGTCTTACCAATGCTTAGATAATAAAGGTAGAAATTAGAAGTTGGAAGAACGCCATGATACACAACTAAATATTATTATTATTATTATTATTATTATTATTATTATTATTATTATTATTATTATGTCTATGTAAATTTTTTAAAAAGGTAAGTTTTCAGATCCCTCAATTTTGCTGAGACCGATTTTCAACCCTGTCCTTTTCTGCTGCTTTTGTGACCGCGTACTTTTAAAAATAGGGCAGGCTAAAACTGTGCGTTATACCTACAGCTTACGGCCTGCGTCGCATTTCTTGCTCTTTTTTTAAAAAAAGAAAATTTTTATTTTTTAATATTAAAAACAAGTAAAAAATATCATTCATCTCATGCTTTGTACAACATGTCGTTCGGGCAAACCTTCTGTGCGTCAGTGTTTACAATCTCAAACATATTTATCCATATTTCTTTCATCGCGTATATATCACCTTTGTTTCACATAACAACATTTTCATTTATCAAATCAATCTTTTCCCCATAGTTATTCAATATATAAACAAGGTATTAAAAAAAGAAAGAAAGAAAGGGAGAAAATTTTGTGACATTGTTTTTCATTGTCTCTAGAGGTTACCTTACCATTATAAAACAAAATATTTTCTCCCTCTAAAGAGAACAGTTTATCCAGATTTTATAGCAAAATAATATGTCTATTATATCCTTTAAGTTTCCCTTTTTTCCAACCATTGATAAAATTTATTCCATATTTCATAAAATTGTTTGCTCTCTTGCTCTCTAACTTCAAATGTTAATCTACTCATCTCTGCGCATTCCATAATTTTACAATTTCTTGCTCTTTCTTGAGGCCTCGGTTGAACTAGCTGTGCCAAACCTCTGCTTCCTTAATTGGCCAAAGCACATGGCTAATAATGCTCTCAAAAAAAAAAAAAAACCAACATGTGGACTGTTTGCTCATGGATCTACCCTTGGCGAACATGACTGGCCGTTCGCAGATGGCCATCCAGATGCTGCCAGCGGAAGGGTTTAAGAGAGAGAGAGAGAGAAAGCAAATTATAATCTAACGGAGATGGAGGAAAAAAACGGAGCCATGATTTTTACGGAGTGGAAAGTTGGGTCTGTGGCAGAAAGCCACTTGAAGAGACGAGAAGCGTTTGAAAGGTGGATGGACAGGTGGCGGTTACGTAGAAGCTGGGTGGACAAAAGCAGAAATGGGGAAGGGATGAGCCGCCTGGGGAAACCGAGGGAAATCATCGAAACCATTAAAAAAAAAGTGAAAAGTTAGAATATTTCGGACACGTGATGCGACACCTGGAAAAATACGGTATCCTTCACTTAATCCTGCAAGGGAAGATTGAAGGCAAAGGAGGTCCAGGCTGAAGAAGAACGTCATTGTGGCTTCAAAACATAAGGGACTGGTTTGGACAAAACTCAACAGCCCTTTTCCATGTAGCTGTTGATAAAAATAGGATTGCCAGTCATCCAATGACTGCTACGGCAGAAGGAGGAGGAGGAGGAGAGAGGAAGAAGTCAGGAGGAGGAAGAAAAGAAAAAGAAGAGGGGAGGAGGAGGAGGAGAAGAAGAAGGAGGAAGGGGGAGGAGGAGAGGAGGAAGAAGAGAGGAGGAGGAAAAGAAAAGGAGGAGGAGGAAGAGGAAAAAGAAGAAGAGAGAAGGTGGAGGAGAAGAGGGGAGGAGGAGGAGAAGGAAAAGAAGGGAGGAGAAGAAAAAGAGGAAGAAGAGAGGAGGAGAAAGAGGAGGAGGAGGAGGAGGAGGAGAAGGAGGAGGAGGAGGAGAAGAAGAAGAAGAAGAAGAAGAAGAAGAAGAAGAAGAAGAAGAAGAAGAAGAAGAAGAAGAAGAAGAAGAAAGGAGGAGGACAAGAAGAAGAGGGGAGGATGAGAAGAAGAGGAAGAAGAAGAAAGAAAGAAAGAAGAAAGAGAAAGAAAGAAAGAAAGATAGATAGATTACTAAACACAGGAATTAAAAAGGTACTTTTTTAGCTTTAGGATATTGGATCGAAGAGGAGGAGGAAATTTCTCTCTCAAGGTCGGTCGATGCTAAAAATTGCCATTCAAACTCAGCTGGAGGTATATAAAATACCCATAAAATACCCAGTGGGGAAACTGCTAAGGTTTCAATTATATTTTTTTAAACATTTTGCGACACCAGTGGCTCACACCTAGAAACAAACAGTGTGTACCCAATAAATAAGCCCATAAGATTTTGGGGTTGGGGGGGGGCAGAGGGGGAGCCATTGGGATGAGATTTTGGGGGCTGTTCCAGCTTTGGAAGCGAGGCAGGAGCTGTCTAAGGTGTTGAAACAAGAGAGGTGGTGTTCAGAGAATACAACAGATATAATAAGAAAGTGATGGCAAATCTTGACAGCCTCCTAGAAAGCAGAGACATCCCCCTGCCAACACAAGGGCGTCTAGTCAAGGCGATGGTTTTCCCAGTTGCCATGGATGGCTGTGAAGGTTGCACCGTAAGGAAGGCTGAGCGCCAAAGCATGGAGGCCTTTGAACTTGGGTGCTGGAGAAGAAGACTCCTGCATTGAGTCCCTTGGACTGCAAGGCCATCCAACCGGTCAGTCCTAGAGGAGATCCACCCTGGCTGCTCTTCAGAAGGCTAGATCCTGAAGAGGAAACTCAAAGACTTTGGCCACCTGATGAGAAGGAAGAAGGACTCCCTGGAGAAGAGCCTCATGCTGGGAAGGATGGAGGGCAAGCGAAGAAGAAGGGGACGGCAGAGAAGGAGGGGGCTGGATGGAGTCACCCAAGCAGCCGGCGTGAGCTTCAATGGACTCCAGAGGATGGGAGAGGACAGGAAGGCCTGGAGGAATGTGGTCCATGGGGTCATGACTAACAACAAAAATAAGAAGGAAATCTAGAGCAGCTGTTACTCCATATCTTCCTAGTGAAAATTAATTCACTTAACTGGCTCTCCTCCACAATAATACAAGGATTTTGGTAGGCTCTGGGTTCAAGAAACTGTCCAAAATCTGATCTGATCCATCTCTTTGCTCATGAATGTTAAACACTGATTTAGAGAAAGGGTTCCCAAGAGGGGGTCCGAGACAATATTCCAGGGGGTGCAAAAACATGGGTTTAGAAGCTTCAAAATTATAGTGTGTTAAAGTATTCATGGGTGGGGGAGACATGGGAACAAGGTCAGCCAATGAACAGGCGTAACAACTAAGTCAGTCAATGGGAGCTTAAACAGATCTGGAATCTGTGCAGAGAACTGAAACAGAAACTTAAGCAGTCTGATGCTCTGAGAAGTAAACTAGCAGTCTTTCTGGGCTTGTCTGCTAAAATGAAGCCAACGGCTTGTGTTTGCCTGTAGCTCTCCTGCTTTGGGTTTAGTTGGAAGAACCACCTGTTGGTATTGTACATTTATTCATCTATTTTTATGTATATAAAGTTAATGAATCCAGCTGAACGAGTTATCTCTGTGTGTGATTCTGGTTTTGAATTTATGCAACAAACTCTGACATAGTGTGCGTATATAATTATATGCATATCATTGTTTATTTTTTTAAGGGGTGCGAGAATATATCAGAAGCGTTCTAGGGGTGCAGGGTATAGAAAAGGTTGGGATTGGGAACCCCTGATTAGTACTGCTTGCAACAGTTGACTTTCACTCGGCTTTCCACTTCAAAAGGACACAAGGGACTTGGAAATTAAAGGGAGAGAGAGAGAGAGAGAGAGAGAGAGAGAGAGAGAGAGAGAGAGAGAGAGAGAGAGAGAGAGAGAGAGATAGAGAGAGAGAGAGGAACATCGGAGTAAGAGAAGGCTGCTGGCTGAATTAACAATTTCTTCCATCTATGTGGGTCAAGGAAAAACGTAGCCCTAAAATGTTTTTTCCCTTAAAGAAAACATAATGGCCCATCACGATCAAGGGGGTAATTTTCTTTTTCTTGGGATTATATAATTTGAAGTACAAGGGCAAGCGGAGGCCCTGGGGGAATACGTCGAATTTCCCAGCACATCAAAACCGTGTTCTGGCGCTAATAAGGGCAAATTTTCAGCTGTATGGCGTTGTAGGGAGATATATTTTTAATCAAGCAGGGAAAACATGAGAAAGCTGCACTCCTTGCTGCTGCGTTTTTATTAACAGGCCTGTTCAACAGCTGCACTCGATATTTGCACTTTATTTTATAAAATGAAAGACCATAATTCAATATGAATATGCATATGCATGCTAAAGGTAACAAACATGATTAACAATCTCAGCTGCATTGTCTAGAATATGATGATTGATACAAAAACCATACGTTGAAATAATTAAGTGGAATAAGCAATAATGGAAGACCTTAATGTAGTATAAATGTTGGTATTCATATTAGTTCTATAGATTTATTAAAGGTAGCAAGTATGATTGATAATACTTTATCCATATTAAAAGGTATGATAATTAAGATGGGGTGACTGGTATAAAAGAAAAATATTGGAATATTGGACAACCCACCAATGAGAGATTATAATTGAATACAAAGATGTGTATTACAATTAGTATTATATCAGCTTGTTAAATGAAACAAATGTGATTAAAACTAATTTTCTAGTATGAAATCAGTGGTGAAATTCAAATTTTTTTACTACCAGTTCTGTGGGCATGGCGGCCAGCATAGTGTGGTTTGGTGGGTTAGGGTTAGGGTTAGGCAAACCCTACCACAAAATCTCCATTCCCACCGCATTCTAGGGCCAGTCAGAGGTGGCATCTGCCGGTTCTCTGAACTACTCAAAATTTCTGCTACCGGTTCTCTGAACTACTCAAAATTTCTGCTACCGGTTCTCTGAACTACTCAAAATTTCTGCTACTGGTTCTCTGAACTACTCAAAATTTCGACTACCGGTTCTCTGAATTACTCAAAATTTCTGCTACCGGTTCTCTGAACTACTCAAAATTTCTGCTACTGGTTCTCTGAACTACTCAAAATTTCGACTACCGGTTCTCTGAACTACTCAAAATTTCTGCTACCGGTTCTCCGGACTACTCAAAATTTCTGCTACCGGTTCTCCGAACTACTCAAAATTTCCACTACCGGTTCTCTGAACTACTCAAAATTTCTGTTGCTGGTTCTCTGAACTACTCAAAATTTCTGTTGCTGGTTCTCTGAACTACTCAAAATTTCTGCTACCGGTTCTCTGAACTACTCAAAATTTCTGCTACCGGTTCTCTGGACTACTCAAAATTTCGACTACCGGTTCTCTGAATTACTCAAAATTTCTGCTACCGGTTCTCTGGACTACTCAAAATTTCCACTACCGGTTCTCTGAATTACTCAAAATTTCTGCTACTGGTTCTCTGAACTACTCAAAATTTCCGCTACCGGTTCTCTGAACTACTCAAAATTTCCGCTACCGATTCTCTGAACTACTCAAAATTTCTGCTACCGGTTCTCTGAAGCACTCAAAATTTCTGCTAACGGTTCTCTGAACTACTCAAAATTTCTGCTAGCGGTTCTCTGAACTACTCAAAATTTCCGCTACCGGTTCTCTGAACTACTCAAAATTTCCGCTACCGGTTCTCTGAACTACTCAAAATTTCTGCTAACGGTTCTCTGAACTACTCAAAATTTCTGCTAACTGTTCTCTGAACTACTCAAAATTTCTGCTAACGGTTCTCTGAACTACTCAAAATTTCTGCTAACGGTTCTCTGAACTACTCAAAATTTCTGCTAACTGTTCTCTGAACTACTCAAAATGTCCGCTACTGGTTCTCCAGAATCTGTCAGAACCTGCTGGATTTCACCCCTGTATGAAATGTATGTTAGTCAGGTACCATACTGTTCACACACTGATATGTTTGTAAAAGATAAAAAATAAAATAAAAAACTTATGGGGGGAAAATATTTGTACTTTATTTAGACCAGGATGTTTAATTCCACCTGGCCCTGGGCTGCTCTTAAGCAAAGTCTATCAGCGGTAGGCAAAATAGCATAATGAGTTATGTTGTGGCCAAGAGATTTTGTTGTGTTGGGTGTCTCGTGGACCAACACATCACAGGTGCTCTTCTAATGACAAAAATCCAGCCGGAAGGAAAGAAGGATGGAATTGGCATCGTGTTGCAGGGGGGAAAAGATACATTTGAGTTGTGCCTTTAAAATGTACACAGGTAGCCCTTGACGTACGGCCACAATGGAGCCCCAAATGTCTGTTGTTAATTGACGCATGTTTCTCCATCTTTCTCCTTCCCCAGGTCAACCCCAATGCGGTTGAGTTTGGTCAACAAGACTCAACTCTACGTGCCAATACTTACGTCCCCGTTCATTAGCTTGCAGTCGTCGTCCATCTCATCCGCGCTGTCCTCATCGGACACTTCGCCCTCTTCGGCGTCTTCACTTATGTTGGCGGGGAGTTTTTTCCCCTAGGATGCAAAAAGAGGTCATTAGGCAAGGACTAAACGCTCAACGCCAACTGGCATTCCCCGTTGCTGTGCCAAAATCAGAGGAAGAATATGGTTTATTGATGTCTTGCGTAATTCCCCTTTTCTCTTCTATGGAGAGAAGGAGATAACGGCCTTCATCTCCTTCTCTCAATAGAGGAGAAAAAGGGTATTACTCAAGACATCAATAAGGTGCTAGTAACCACCTTCAAAGCGCTCCATGGCTTGGGATCTGGCTATTTGCGGGACCGCCTCCTACCGCATACCTCCCTCCGACCTGTCCGCTCCCACAGGGAGGGCCTCCTCAGGGTGCCGTCTGCCGGACAATGCCGGCTGGCGACCCCCAGGGGGAGAGCCTTCTCTGTGGCAGGCCCTGCCTTCTGGAACGACCTGTCCCCCGACCTTCGTACCACCAGGGAAGACATGATAGCAGTGTTCCGATATCTCAGAGGGTGCCACAAAGAAGAGGGAGCCAAACTATTCTCCAAGGCACCTGGGGGCAGGACAAGAAGCAATGGGTGGAAACTAATCAAGGAGAGAAGCAACTTGGAACTAAGGAGAAATTTCCTGACAGTGAGAACAATTAACCTCTGGAACAGAAGTTGCCTCCAGAAGTTGTGAATGCCCCAACCCTGGAAGTCTTTAAGAAGATGTTGGATAGCCACTTGTCTGAAATGGTATAAGGTTCCTGCCCATGCAGGGGGTTGGACTAGAAGACCTACAAGGTCCCTTCCAACTCTGCTATTGTATTGTATTGTATTGTATTATCACGGACCTACTCCTCTTCCGTCAGACCCTAAAAACATATCTATTTCATGCGGCCGGCCTGGCATAGTTTTAAGGACACAGTCCCAATTTTATAATAATTTTATAATATTTGTACTTGCTTTTAACCATAGGTTTTTAGCACAGATCTAGTATTTAATCTATTTTTAACTTTTTATATTGTCATTGTGTTTTACTACTTTTTATTCCTCTGTGCACCGCCCTGAGTCCCTTTCGGGAGATAGGGCGGTATATAAGTGTAAATAATAAATACATAAATAAATAAATGATGTCTTTCTTTTCGAAGCAGGCTTATTAAGAGAGGTTGAGGTGGCGGAAACATGGGCTCAACAGTAACTGGATGATCAGTTGTGCTTTAGAAGCTGTTTTTTTAATCCCCAACCAGGGGATAAAAAGCTCGTTCAAAGCCAGAAAATTTACCGTATTTTTCGGAGTATAAGCCGCTGCAGAGTATAAGATGCACCTAGATTTTGGGGAGGAAAACAAGGGAAAAATATCTGCCTCTGCCTCCCAGCAATTTGCCTCCTTGCAACAAACAGCACAGACAATATACACTGTTTGTAGTGTTACATTTCAGGCTACACTTGTACAGATGCTGTTAAAATTGATGTTTTCTGGAAGTCTAGTTATTCTCTGCTATTTAAAAGAATAGCACTTTTTAAAACAATAGCACGGAGCCTCTTCAGATCAAGCATTTATTTTAAAAAAGCTTCTTCATTTTGTTAAGTTGTCTAGAATAATAATAAAGCAGTCTTTAAAAAATAAGTCTAATAATTTGAACATTCTATAGGCATTTATAGTTATTGACTTACCTCCTTGCAGCAAACAGCCTGATTAGCACCTGGGGAAAAAAATCTGCCTCCCAGCAATTTGCCACCTGGAGCAAACAGCAAGTTTCACTTTCAATTTCTCCCGATCATCAGCTGTTGCAGGCGGCAGGGATTGCTATAGTTTATTGACCCGTTTGCTGCAAAGAGGCAAATTGGTGGGTGGGGCTACATTCAGTGTATAAGACGTACCCACATTTTCACCCTCTTTTAGCGGGAAAAAGGTGCATCTTATACTCCGAAAAATACAGTATGTGCTGAAGCTGACCAGAGCAAGGATGCTATCCAGAGGAATAACTGGTAGGCAGAATTCCCTCCTCCCTTATTTTCCTCCCCAAAAACTAAGGTTAGCCTCCAGTGGGTCTTATATTCCGAAAAATACAGTATTTTCCTTCATCTGGCTTCACGTCTTGACTAAACTGCTTTCCTTTTCGCTAAACCTCCCTCCATCGCGCTACGAAGAACCAGAGAGCTTCCGAGAGGGCAAACGAGAGAGAGAGATTTATCGATCGATAATTCTCGCCACAAAATCCCAGAAGGGGGATTTTAGATTGATCGGCCGGCGTGGAAGCTGGCAAAAAAATAAATAAAAAAATAACCGGTTAGGAAAGCACAATTCGAAGCGTGGATCAAAGCTGAGTGGAAATGAATTGCTTTCGAGAGGCCCAAAGCCTCTCAAAAAAGCGAGCCTTGATGTGCACCACTCCAAAAATCCAATCACGGGGAACTGGGCAGCTGCCACAGATTTTTCTAAAACTGGGTGGTTTTTTGGGGGCGGGGGTAGGAATTAAACTCTTCACAGCGTAAAGCGTGGAAACGAGGGAGGGAAAGTGTGGGGAAGAAAGAAGGGCTTACCTCAAATAAAAAATGTGTTTGTTTAATTTTTTTGATCGTAGCTTTGGAAGGATCCGAGGGGCGAATGAATTAAACTTTAATTACAACCCCGTTTAGTTACTTCAACCTCCCGGAGCACGTCTGATTCAGCGACACAAGCAGTGGATTTCAGTACCTGATTGAGGTTTGCCAATTAGTAAACCGAGTGTAATCGGAGTCTCCCCCCCCCCCCCAAAAAAATAGCATGGCGGTGTGGATACACAAAAAGGGCCACTGAATCTTCCAATCGGTTTGAAGCCTTGGGGAGGAGGGCGCATCTAACTGGCCCCATGACAACATTTCAATTGCAAAGGGGGAAACTTACAATACAATACAATAGCAGAGTTGGAAGGAACCTTGGAGGTCATCTAGTCCAACTCCCTGCCTAGACAGGAAGCCCTATACCATCTAAATATTTTTGGGTTGACACTTTGCATGGTGCAAATTGCAAATTTCTTCTAAATTACTCCACCAGGACCAAAGATGGATTGTCTCCAAGATGGATGGGGATGGGAGGAGATCTGGGAGAAGGTTGCTCGCCAGCTGGTCTTCTTTTCTAGTTCCCAGTTGGCCAAAAAAAAGAAAAAATACATTGAATTGTTGTGGCCCACAAGCGGCCATTGGAGCTGGTAGTAGATTCGGACAGTGAGGAGGGTTGGGGAGGAAGATGGGCCAGTCCTGGAGTCTGGGGAAGGCTCTGAGGAGGGCTCTGTGTCGGAGGCAGAGAGGGGGCCAGGGCTGTATGTCAGTTATCAGCTGCCTTCAGAGTCAGACATCAGTGAGGCAGAAGAACAGCTGGAGCCTGTTCCCAGTGTGTGCATGCAGAGTTACCAGATGAAGGGAAGAGCTAAAGAGCAAGGGTTGACTTGGGAGTAAAGCCACAGGTGGGCGATGGATGGCCCCTCCCAGAGGACATAAAAGAGGAGCGACAGGGGAGTGGAGTTTGCAGGAGACCATTAGTTCGCTTCATTGGTTCGGGACTCTCCAAGACTCCTGGCCAAGTTCTGCAAAGATCGGCCTGGCAGCTCTCCAAGCCAGATAAGGTCGGTGACCGTAAATCCTCCCTCGAAAGACTTTGCTGGATGTGAATGAGCAGAATTCGCACTCAATTAATAAAAGGAGTTTTTGTCGGGACCAGGAGTCGGCTTCAGGCTCTCGGGAAGCCTCGGTCAGAACATGAATTAGATCTGACAGAAGCATAACTGTGGAAGAGAAGTCTTTTTTTTGTGTGGTACAGAGGCCTTCGCTTTGCGTTCCTTGGGGACCAGACAAGTTGCTTTTCTACCTACGAATGCCTCTCAGCGGTTGATATGCAGCTCAGAAGAGTCCCTGCTAAAAAAAAAATTCTTTTACAGCGTGTTTGCTCTGTGATGCGTGGGCTGGGGTGACGTGATGCTACGTGTCCACTGGTATTTTTCAACAACAACAACAAAAAAACCCTCAACAACTTGTGGTATTTAAGTGGACCTTCTGGATGGATTAGCGAGCTTTTCTGGTTAGGAAACAAGTTGCCCCAAATGTTGTAGAATAACATTGGTTCTTGCTTCTGTTCTGCAGGGGCTGTTGAAATTACAACTTTAAAGACCCGCAGGATATAGAGAGTTTGGGGGCAAGGGACCTTGGAGGTCTTCTAGACCAACCCCTCCCCCCCCGCTCAAGCAGGAGACGCTAGAATTTGTTTTGTAAAATAATTTGATTAAAATTGCTCCAGGTTTAGTAACCCTCCTGTTACTAAACCTCCTGAACCCTCCTGTTTATCTTTTCCTCGCTTTATTTAGCTTTTGCCCTGGAGTGATTTATCTAAACTAAGCAAGCCTCATCAGAGAACGCTAAGTATGATCCATCTTTTATTTCCATTATTCTATTCTATTCTATTCTATTCTACATATTATTCTGTTATATTCTATTTTATATTCTATATTATTCTATTCTATATTATTCTATTCTACTCTCTTGTATTCTATTGTACTCTCTTTTATTCTCTATTCTACTCTACTCTCTTCTTTTCTATTCTCTATTATATTCTCTACCCTACTCTATTCCATTTCATTCTTAATTCTATTTGATTCTCTTTTTACTATTATATTCTGTTATTCTATTTCTATTTCTTATTCTATTCTATTCCATTCCATTCCATATTCTATTTGATTCTCTTTATTCTACTCTATTCTACTCTATTCTATTCTATATATTTCTTCATTCTATTCTATTCTATTCTATTCTACATATTTCTTCATTCTATTCTATTCTATTCTACATATTATTCTGTTATATTCTATTTTATATTCTATATTATTCTATTCTATATTATTCTATTGTACTCTCTTGTATTCTATTGTACTCTCTTTTATTCTCTATTCTACTCTACTCTTTTCTTTTCTATTCTCTATTATATTCTCTACCCTACTCTATTCCATTTCATTCTTAATTCTATTTGATTCTCTTTTTATTATTATATTCTATGTTATTCTATTTCTATTTCTTATTCTATTCTATTCCATTCCATTCCATATTCTATTTGATTCTCTTTATTCTACTCTATTCTACTCTATTCTATTCAATTCTATTCTACATATTTCTTCATTCTATTCTATTCTATTCTACATATTTCTTCATTCTATTCTATTCTATTCTACATATTATTCTGTTATATTCTATTTTATATTCTATATTATTCTATTCTATTATTCTATTCTACTCTCTTGTATTCTATTGTACTCTTTTATTCTCTATTCTACTCTACTCTCTTCTTTTCTATTCTCTATTATATTCTCTACCCTACTCTATTCCATTTCATTCTTAATTCTATTTGATTCTCTTTTTATTATTATATTCTATGTTATTCTATTTCTATTTCTTATTCTATTCTATTCCATTCCATTCCATATTCTATTTGATTCTCTTTATTCTACTCTATTCTATTCTATTCTATTCTACATATTTTCTTCATTCTATTCTATTCTATTCTATTCTTTATCCTATCCGATTCTTCCTCTCCTCCACTCCTTTTATTGCATGCACCTTATCTCTGATCTTATTTTATCTCCTGTATCACCTAAAGCCACTCAAAGGTTAAATAAGGTCCATTGACTTTGACTTTTGGCTTGAATTGGCTGTTAGGCAGCTTAACTATAGCGACCCCATTCCTTGGGAGAAACCTAAGGGAGGTTCTGGGCCACCTCCTGGCTGCCAGAGGGAGATGCCAAGCCAATCCGATCCGTGGCTAAATTTGTAATCTTGGATTACCTTAACCAAGATTTTCCCCTTGAGGCTCTCCGGGGACGGCAGCTCGTTGGGATCCTCGTTGTTGACCGTGGACAAGTCCAGTTTGTCCCCCAAAATTTCAACCAGGTATTGAGCCATCTTTTTCTGCTGGGTCACACTGCAGTGGTTTTCGATGGACAAAATGACGGGATATCTGGGCAGGGTTGAGAAAAGACACGGAAACATTAAGGCCCGAATTCTACCCCTGCGGATTCTAGCGATGGTGACGATATTTGCACAGGGTCTGCGAGAGAGTCTTTGCTTCTGTACAGTGATCCCTCGTTTTTCGCGGCTTCATGTTTCGAGGCTTCAGTGCTTCGCGGGTTTTTCAAAAATACAGAATAGGAAAAAAATGCATCGGTAGGAGGCAAGCGCCCCCTAGTGCTTGCTTTAAATGATGTCCACCAACTCAAGTTTCTGGTGCGAATCCTACTTCGCGGTTTTTCAGTTTTCGCGGAAGGTTCCGGTCCCCATTAACCGCGAAAAACGAGGGATCACTCTATTTTGCAACTTCTTTTATAACTCAATAAACACGTTAACCTTAAAGGAAGAGTTTTCTGGTTGGATTTGGTACCTTTTGACCACTGGAAACAAGAGAGTGCTGGGTAGGTGGGGGAAAGAGGCTTATATTTAACAGAATAGAATAGAATAAACAGAGTTGGAAGGGACCTTGGAGGTCTTCTAGTCCAACCCCTTGCCCAGGCAGGAAACCCTACATCCCTTCAGACAAATCCCTGTCCAATCTCTTCTTTAAAACTTCCAGTGTTGGAGCATTCACAACTTCTGGAGGCAAGTTGTTCCACTGGTTAATTGTTCTCACTGTCAGGACATTTCTCCTTAGTTCTAAGTTGCTTATTTTATTTTACAAAAATAAAAAATAAAATAAAAATAAAATAAAAACCAAACTAATAAAATAAAATAAATAACTAAGCAGGTTTCATCCTAAGCTGGGTTTTATTTCTAACTCCATCCCCCCAAGTGCTGCCCTTTGAAATAAAGATGCAAATAGCAAGGTAAAGGAATGAAGCAGCTAGTCCTCAAGGCAGAAAAGCACCTACTCGCTTTTGATGAAGGCGTATTTGTTGATGGTCTCGATCACATCTTTGAAGAGGATCTTGGAGGTCAGGGTGTAGCCGTGGTGGACGATTGGTTCGCCATCCGTCCCGTCCCAGCAGTCAACTGGAAAAGGTGAAAACAGACCCTGGGACATTAGATCTGTAATGTGTGTTTTGTTACATGTGTCTTTTTCTGTCTGGAACCCCAAATCACAGGGAGGGAGGGAGGGAGGGAGGGAGGGAGGGAGGGAGGGAGGGAGGGAGGGAAAGAGAGACCCAGAGAAAGAGAGGGAGAGAGGAAGGAGGGAGAGAGGGAGAAAGAGAGGGAGAGAAAGAGAGACCCAGAGAAAGAGAGGGAGAGAGGAAGGAGGGAGAGAGGGAGAAAGAGAGGGAGAGAAAGAGAGACCCAGAGAAAGACAGGGAGAGAGGAAGGAGGGAGAGAGGGAGAAAGAGAGGGAGAGAAAGAGAGACCCAGAGAAAGACAGGGAGAGAGGAAAGAGGGAGAGAGGGAGAAAGAGAGGGAGAGAAAGAGAGACCCAGAGAAAGAGAGGGAGAGAGGAAGGAGGGAGAGAGGAAGAGGGAGAGAAAGAGAAACAAGAGAAAGACAGAGACAGGGAAGGAGAACAAGAGACAGAGACCGGGAGAGAGGGAAAGAGAAACAAAGAGAAAGAAAAGAGAGACAGGGAGAGAGGGAAAGAGACAGAGAGTGGAGAGAGAAAGAGAGGGGGGAAGGGGACAGAGGGAGGGAGAGAGGTAGGGAGGGAGAAAGAGAGAGAGGAGAGAGGGGAAAAAGAGAGAGAGAGAGAGGAGAGAGGGAGGGAAAGAGACAGAAAGAAAGAGAGAGGGGGGGGACAGAGAGAGCACCACAGCTTTGTCTGTCTGGAATGGGTGATAATAGGCAAGTGTGGCCATCTTCCCATCACACAGCTGAGTTTCTAAACAGGGCAATTGGAAAGGGGTGGGGTGGGGTGTGTGTCCCTCCTGTCCCTCACCTTCCACACACCGGCATCCAGATTGCAGGACCCAGGCGTACATGTCCACTCTGGACTGGGACATCAGCTGGTCCCCCATCAGGTAGGTGTTATGAGAGGAGGCGATGAAATAGTGGCTCAATGGGCGGGTCATGTCTTCGTTGATGTCGTAATGCTTGGGGTTGAAAACGTCCCCGGCGGGGCTTCGCATGTAGGTGGTGAACCCTGCAAGGAAAAAGAGTCTCTTTATTCCAGGATGAACTTTGGTGAGGGGTGGGGGAACCCTCCTTAACCCCCCATGGCTAAGAATTCCCAGAGCATTTGGCCTTGAGAATCCTATTTAATACAATACAATAGCAGAGTTGGAAGGGACCTTGGAGGTCATCTAGTCCAACTCCCTGTCCAGGCAGGAAGCCCTATACCATTTCAGACAAATGGCTATCCAACATCTTCTTGAAGACTTCCAGGGTTGGGGCCTTCACAACTTCTGGAGGCAACTTCTGTTCCACTGATTCATTGTTCTCACTGTCAGGAAATTCCTCCTCAGTTCTAAGTTGCTTCTCTCCTTCATTACTTTCCACTCATTGCTTCTTGTTCTGCCCTCAACTGCAATTCGGCAGTTCGAATTTCACCAGGGTCAAGGTTGACTCAGCCTTGTGTCCTTCCAAGGTGGGTAAAACAAGGACCCAGATTGTTGGGGGAAAGAGGCTGACTCTGTAAACTGCTTAGAGAGGGCTGTAAAAGGACTGGGAAGCGGTATATAAGTCTAAGGGCTATTGCTATTTTCCTTCCTTCCTTCCTTCCTTCCTTCCTTCCTTCCTTCCTTCCTTCCTTCCTTCCTTCCTTCCTTCTTCCTCCCTCCCTCCCTCCCTCCCTCTCTCCCAGTGGTTAGAATGCAGTATTGCAGGCTAACTCTGCCCACTGCCAGCAGTTCAATATCCGGACCGACTGGTTTAAGGTTGACTCCGTCTTCCGTCCTTCCGAGGTGGGTCAAATGAGGACCCAGATTGTTGGGGGCAAAAGGTGGACTCTGTAAACTGCTTTACAGAGGGCTGTAAAAGCATGGTGAAACGGGATATAAGTCTTAGGTACTATTGTTAGTGCGACTGCTATATTACATGCAGCAAGGATTACCGTATTTTTCTGACTATAAGACGCACCAGAGTATAAGACGCACCAAGATTTGGAAGAGGTAAATTTTAATATATATATATATATATATATATATATATATATATATATATATATATATATATATATATTGCACTCTGCAGGCCTCCCAAAAACGGGGCGTGCAGAGAGTTTGAGAGGCCTACAAAGCTGCCCCCCCCCAAAAAACGAGCAAAAACCGGTCCATTCTTCATCTTCTAGGAACTTCTGGAAGGTGAAAGAGGAAGGACCAAAGAACTCAAGTCGGAGAGATGTGACTTCAAGCAACTGAATCCTCTCGTTCTGAAGCTGGACTTACTCATCGCTTAATCTCCCTGTCACCATGACTGAGAGAGAGGAGGAGGAGGAGGAGGATGAGTTATTAGACACCACCACCCCCGCCCCCGAATGCTTAACTTGTCGGAGAAAGAGGGATAATTATCGAGACAATGGCTTAAATATGCTCGAGTAATTACATGCGAGTTTAATTAACGCCGGTGCCGAGTACATCGGTGCCGAGAAAAATCCATAGTAACGCAGAAAGCCCATCCCTCTCAGCGCCGGATGAGATGTAAGTGGTCCTCGACTTTACGACCGCAGCGGAGGCCGAGATTTCTGGGGTTGAGCGGGACGATTGTGGAGAGCGTCTTGCCTCGTTTTGCGACCTTTTCTCGCCACGGTGGTTAAGGGAACGACTGAATAAGTTAGTTCAATCGGTTGGGAAGCAGATCCGGCTTCCTGGTGGGTTTTGATGGCCAGAAGGGGATCGCGTGACGCCGGCAACCGTCATAACTGGGAGTCGGTTGCCAAGCATTCAAAGCTTTAACGGTTGTAAGTGTGAAAAAAAACAGATGCAGGGTGCTGGAATCCTTTTGTGACCTTTGGACAAGTCAAGTCATTGGGAAACAAAATTCACTGTGTGGCAACTGAACCACTGCAGTCATTCACTTCATAAATAACAGATGGCAGTGTTGGAAGGGACCTTGTAGGTCATCTAGCCCAACCCCCTTGCCCAGGGGGACCACACACTATTTCTGACAGAGGACAGTCCAGTTTTGACAGCCTCCAGGGATGAAGCTCCCACGACCTCTGAGGGAAACTTCTGTTCCATGGAATATGGAATACCAGAGCTGGAAGGGACCTTGGAGGTCATCTAGTCCAACACCCCCCCCCCACCCCACCCAAGCAGGGAGACCCTACACCGTTTCTGACAGAGGGCAGTCCAGTCTCTTCTTGAAAGCCTCCAGGGATGAAGCTCCCACAACCTCTGAGGGAAACTTCCGTTCCATCGGTTGATTGCTGTCACAGTCATAAAATTCCTCCTTATTTCTAGGCTGAATCTCTCCTTGATCAGGCTTGGCAAGCGAGGTCGTAAAATGGAGCAAAACTCACTTCGCAAGGGTCCCGCTTAGCAATTCTGGTTGTAACCTGAGGACTACCTGTACTGTACCATCTAGGCCAGTAAATGCACCTCAATGATGCTGGCTGTTTTCTAATTCTTCCCAGACACAGCTCGGAGCGTGTGTGTGTGTGTGTGTGTTTGTCTCTTCCAGTTGAATTTTGTCTGCGCTCTTGGGTGGTGGCGACAAAACTCCGTCAATTTTTGTTGCTATAGGCTACCTAGCAACTGGGAGTCGGGAAACATGTTACATATTTAATATGTGTGGAGCCTTCTTGGCATTGCTGAAAAGACTTGAGTTGTAGACAGGAGGAGGTAGAGGATGTCGCATCCCTCCCCCGCCCCTCGGTTGAGGGAGGGCCGTTCGATTTGGACACAGACGGCCGCTTTCAATGCGGAGATCCCCTCTGCCCAAATCGCCCCCCATTTGCACCCATCAGCTGATGCTGAGGACACCGATCAGCCTCCAAGAGGCCTCAACGACCCTCTGAAAGGATGCAAGTGACCAGCTCTGTTTGCAAGGGGTATACATTCTTCCGCGCGAGCAATTATGGGAACCGCTAGGTTTACCCATGTAACACCGCTCTTGCGCGAGCTGCACTGGCTGCCTGTCGTCTTCCGGGTGCGCTTCAAGGTGTTGGTTATCATCTTTAAAGCGCTCCATGGCTCGGGACCTAGCTACCTGCGGGATCGGATCCTGCCTCACACATCCTCACGGCCGATTCGCTCCCACAGAGAGGGACTTCTCCGGGTGCCGTCCACTAGACTTTGTCAGCGGGCGACGCCCAGGGGAAGGGCTCTCTCTGTGGCGGGCCCGGCCCTCTGGAACGACCTTCCCCCCGATATTAGAACGACCACGGACCTCCGCTCCTTCCGCCTGAAACTAAAGACACATCTTTTCCGCCTGGCCGGCCTAGGGTAGTCTCTCTCTCTATGGGTTTTTTAATTGTTTATTTATATTTAGTGGGGATTTTTAGTTAATGGGATTTTAGCACAGGAATTAGTTTAATTCTGTTTTAAATTGTATGTATTTTGTATATTTATTGTTTTTATTCTCCCTGTGCACCGCCCCGAGTCCCTGTGGGGAGAGGGAGCGGTTAATAAATTTAACTTTATTATTATTATTATTATTATTCTGTTCCTCACCCTCCAGTTAGAGCTGAAGAAGCTTCTTGGATGAGGAGCGAAAGTTCTTCAAAGAAAAAGACAAAGGAAGTTTAATTGCCTCCCGAAAAAGCACCTTTGGGGCAGAGATCCAAGTGGCCTCAATGATTCTCTGAAAGGATGCCAATGAACAGCTCTTTGCAAGGAGTATAAATCCTTCTGTTCCCCACCACTCGGAGCGAATAGAATAGAATAGAATAGAATAGTTGGAACGGAGCTTGGAGGTCATCCAGTCCAACCCCCTGCTTAGGCAGGAAACCCTACACCACTTCAGACGAAGGGTTATCCAGCATCTTCTTTGAAACTTCCAGTGTTGAAGCCTTTGAACTCGGGTGGTGGAGAAGAAGACTCCTGCATTGAGTCCCTCGGACTGCAAGGCCATCCAACCGGTCAGTCTTAGAGGAGATCCACCCTGGCTGCTCTTTAGAAGGCCAGATCCTGAAGAGGAAACTCAAAGACTTTGGCCATCTGATGAGAAGGAAGAAGGACTCCCTGGAGAAGAGCCACATGCTGGGAACGATGGAGGGCAAGAGAAGAAGAAGGGGACGGCAGAGAAGGAGGGGGCTGGATGGAGTCACCAAAGCAGTCGGCGTGAGCTTCAATGGACTCCAGAGGATGGTGGAGGACAGGAAGGTCTGGAGGAACATTGTCCAGGTGGTCAAGATGGGTCGGACACAACTTCTTGACTAACAACAAAGTCTAACCGAAGGTGATTAAAGCAGAGGCGACAAGAAATCAGAAAGCTAATTTGGAGAAGGGAGGCAGGAATTCATATCCATGAATCTCTCTCTCTCTCTTTGATACAAAGGAATTTACATCTGTCTATCTATCTATCATCTCTGTCTGTCTGTCTGTCTGTCTGTCTGCCTGCCTATTTCTATCTATCTATCTATCTATCTATCTATCTATCTATCTATCTATCTATCTATCTATCTATCTATCATCTATCTATCATCTAGCTATCATCTATCATATCATCTATCTATCTATCTATCAACTATCTATCATATCATCTATCTATCTATCTATCTATCTATCTATCTATCTATCTATCTATCTATCTATCTATCTATCTATCTATCTATCTATCTAACTATTCATCTATCTACCTACCTAGCTACCTACCTACCTAAATTATCTCTCTCTCTCTCTCTCTCTCTCTCTCTCTCTCTCTCTCTCTCTCTCTCTCTCTCTCTCTCTATCTATCTATCTATCTATCATCTTTTCCCCAAGTGGTTCTCCATCCATCTCAATTTATCTTCAGTTTCTCCTTCCCTCAATTCCTTATTGGAATAAAACCAAGGCAGACTCATTTTTCAAACCTGACTTTAACTTGATCTAGTCACACAGAATCGATAATTTTATGAAGGCGGACACGCCGCAAAGCGACAGCTTCGGACAAAGGGGGGGAGTGAGGGTCTGTTAGAGGGGTTTTTTTTGGTGAGGGGGAGGACGTGGGGAGAAAAAGAGAAGCTGACATGGCAAAGCGGGTGTCACTGGAGAAAAAAGGATGTGCCAGAGAGTGGCTTGATTGCAATCGGCTGCCCATCAATCTTAGGAATCCTTTTTGTTGTGTCTTTCTGTTTGTTTGTGTGTGTGTGTGTGTGTGTGTGAGAAAGTGCTGGTTTTTACTTTTCTTTTTAAGGGGGGGGGGAGTTTATAAAAGCTAAAAAATCTCAAGAGTTCTCATTGCTGCAAGACTAAACTGAATGTGGATAGAATAGAATAAGAGAGCTGGAAGAGACCTCGGGTTGGTCTTCTAGTCCAACCCCCTGCTCAAGCAGGAGACCCTAGGCCATTTCAATCAATCAATCAATCAATCAATCAATCAATCAATCAATCAATCAGAATAGAGATGGAAGAGACCTTGGAGGTCTTCTAGTCCAACCCTCCTGCTCAAGCAGGAGACCCTAGGCCATTTCAATCAATCAATCAATCAGAATAGAGCTGGAAGGGATCTTGGAGGTCTTCTAGTCCAACCCCCCTGCTCAAGCAGGAGACCCTAGGCCATTTCAATCAATCAATCAATCAGAATAGAGCTGGAAGGGACCTTGGAGGTCTTCTAGTCCAACCCCCCTGCTCAAGCAGGAGACCCTAGGCCATTCCAATCGGTGGATGTCCCGATCTGGGTTGTGTGACTGAAAACATCCCACCGGCTCGAGGCGATGGGATTTGTTGGTTAAAAAGCCAGAGGGAAACTTACCGTCAATCCCCAGGGCTCCCTGCTGCCTGTTTTCCGGACAAGGTTCGAACTGGTGGATGATTTCCAAGCAGTGTTCCTTGGTGACGTTGGTCATCTAAGTAAATCAAAAGAAATGGGTGGATACAAATTGGGGCATTTGAGTGACAGTCGGCCAATGGCCTTGGAACGTCGGTGTTTCCTTTTTCTGACCAATGCAAAGAGGTTCTCAGCAGAATTTTGATCATGTGACTGTGGGTTGGGGCGGGTGCATGCTGCAACGGCCGTTAACTGTGGAACCTGGTCATAAGTCACTGTTTTCAGGGCT